>CM032398.1:19666-104666 GCA_019049475.1 Eueides isabella | reverse complement strand
ATCTTCAATTTTTCTTACAAACACAAACAGACAGACAAATGATCGAAAACATTACACATTTCTATTCTATATTGTTTTTCTAAGATCCTTTAGAAGGTTTCTCACAAGTAAATTGATTAATTCATATATTGTTGTACAGACACAATATTTTTACTGTTTTATTTCATTATAGATAATATTTTTTTACCTTCATGTAAAAGGGAAGTCACTCTACCCATTGTGTTTTTGAAACAAGAAATCAAAATAATTCATGCCCTTGAATAGGGATCGAACCCACAACAGTACTACTTAAATACGCTGTGCCACAATAACTTCCATTAAACAATTACTCAAGAAAATATATCTTTACTTGCCTCTCAAATTCTGACGTCGATGGTCGACGGCCGACGGGCATATTGTACCGTTGCTTTTAGCTCCCTACATTATTCATAGCGGCTCGTAGGTTTTGCATTTTTGAAGCTTTGTTTTAAAAGTTGTATACGATTTCTATCTTTATGTGGAATAAGCCGCTTGGGACTGTTAATGTATGTATTGTTCTTAAATATATATATATTTTTTTAGGAAAAAAAATAGGCAAACGAGCGTACGGGTTACCTCATGGTAAGTAATCACCGTCACCGACTCCATGTAATACCAGAGGAGTTACAGGAGCGTTACCGGCCTTTATGGTGGATGGGCACCAGGGCCCGGCATTATTTAATGCGAAACGCAGTGGCCAAAACCATTACTTAACGCCGGTTTTAAATGCCGGGAATGGTAATAATCCGGTCGAGTCTGCCCTGCGTGTTGCTGACAGCGTGACTATCCAACACGTACTTTAGTCGCCTTTTACGACACCATTTACAGTACCAGCGTGATCCTGTTCTAAGTCGGAATCACACGGCAAAAGTATAATCTTAAGTATTATGTAATCATTGTTCATTTTATCAACGTAGTTCAATGAGACGACGTCTGAATGTAAGGGCATTGGATGTACACTTGACTTTCACACGGACGAAGTAATAATCTCTATTTCGTTAAGATCTGACACTCAGCTTTTATTCAAATTCGATCAATCAAACAAATACGCAATGTAATAAAATACGAGTAGTGTTATCTTGCGCTGATGACGACATCGGCCCTTTTTTCAAAGTGGACACTAAATTCAACTTATAATTACAAAATATGTACTATAATAACGTGTAAAAATTACTTCATTCCGCCTATTCTGCTGTTTTAAAAGAAAAAGCGTGACGCTGAAAAAAAATCGGCTTTTAAACTGTTTTTGTTTGGGTGACATAAAATTCACGTAAAAAAGTAATTTTCGAAAAGCAATTTGTCGATTTATAATTCAGTTCCGATTAAAATTGCAGCACTCGACGACGATCGTTTCAAACTTTTAATACGCAATGTTAGGTTTGAGCAGGAAGTGCGCAGTCACCTCTATTAATAGTCGATGAGGTTCATGTAGAGATCCAATCTGACTCGTGCAAGCTAAGTGTTCTATAGATAAGTAACGGTTTTCAATCAAAATAATTGTTTGTAGTGTAACTGTACTGCACATATTTATATCAAGGATTATAATAATGATTACTCACATGTTTATTTTTATCGATACTACACCTTTATCTAAAGGACTAAGTTTCTACTATCAAACATGAATATATTTCTTGAATTATTTCATTGTAATACATGTATAAAATGCTCATGAGCGATTTTATACGTTACGTTGTATCACAAAAATAACAGGAGAAGCAGAAGCAGCCTGGGAACATAGAGTTACGATATTTCATGATCATTAAGTGATTACATCACATTTCAGAGGGCGAGAGACGCGCGTTAAAGTGAGATACGTAAATAGCATATAAACCAAGCTTTACACTAGTTTGAAAATTTAGTTAGCACGTAGTAACTTTTATTAATCTTATTATTTATAATGAGTATTTCATTACTAGATGTTTTGTATAGAAATTAGTATATCATTGTTAGATAACAGACGTATTATATATCGTCCTTACCGCTTATGTCACAGAAAAAAGAAACAGAAGAATAGGAATAGATTATAGTATTACAAATATATAGTATAGTATTATAGTGCCTTAAATAACACGACGATATATGTTTGATGAAACGAAAACAAACTTCTTTCAATAAAAGAGTTCTCAATTCCGAGAAATATAATGAAGTCCGCCATTTTCTCGGCCTGGCCAGTTATTTTAGGAAAATTATTAAAGGATTAGTTGTAATTGCTTGGCCATTGACTTTTTTGTTAAAATTAGTATTTAACTAGATAAAGGTTAAATCACGATCTCTCCTTGCTGAAAAAATGTTTGATAACTAGACCCAGGTTAGTTTTGTATAAACCTAAGTCTTCAATTGAATTGAATTGCAGATGCTAGTACTTTAGGGGACTCATAATGCAATGGTAAAATAAGACTCCTATAGTTTTTGTTACCTATTTCCGTACACAGATTACTGTAGACGAGTGATATTAATATTCTTACTAATTTAAAACTTTGGCAACTGTTAGCTCGTTAATAAAATTACAATCTATTTGTTAGGATTACAAATTATTATAGAGTTCTCGGTGATAAATAAATAAAGTTAAAGTTTCAAATTAAAGTAGTAACTGATTGCACACACTCAGGACCACTTGAGCTTGCCTTGTTGAATTATTTCAGATTGTGGTACATCTTTTACATGAAATGGTGTTAAAACTGTTTGTACTAGTCACGGTATTAAACACGTTTTGAACGCGGCAGCATAGCATATCATATTGTCAACAATTTTATTTAAATGTAATAGTTTGGTTAAATTCTTCGGTGTGTCCGAAAGATTTAACCAAACTATTTTGAATAAAATAAATTTAACCAGATTGAATATTGTACATTTTTAAGATCTGACGTTTCAAATACTTTGTATGTGCCTGGAGGTCACGCGTAGATCAACGATTTCTTATTTGCCTCGCTTAATGCTCTGGATTTCTGCAAAATCAGCTGAATATATCTTGCCCTCCGGTGTAAGCTCAAGCACGACCAAGGCGCTCGTTCCCCGCCAACAAGCCATCAACAGTAGAGAGGCAGCTGGCACTTTTACCATATGTAAAGGGGATTACAGATGGGATTGGCAACATTTAAAGAGGAGTCTTTATTAAAACTATATTCAAGGCTAACAAGAAAATAAGCCAATTGAGACCAGTGAAAAGTAATATTTCTTTGAAGTATATAGATTTATACAAACTAGATTATGATGAAGTGATGTGTGGTGATCGTACATCGGTCAAACAAAGAAAAACATCTATGTTATCGTGAAGAAACACATCTATGATAACCAGAATGGGCACGTATAAAAGTCAACAATGTGTAAGCATATAAACTCAACCGCTACATCAGGTTTGAGGATTCGGGAGGCTATTTAAATACAAAAACATCCTAATTTCAATAGAGAAGAAGGTTTGAAACTTTCTACAATCCGGGACTGTCTCATAAAAAACAAATCAACTCTCTAACTCTCCACACCAGAAGGCAACATACAGTCAACTCATTCTGCAAAAATCCAGAGCAGTACGCGAAGCAATTTTATGACATAATAATTGTGTCACCTGATAGACTGATACTATTTTGTTCTATCCCTGACCGCGGATACAGCAAAGTGTTTAAAAATTCTGGTTTCAGTAATGTACTATATTTAATAAATGCGATGCCCGATGCCTCAATGTATATAATATGTATATAGTAATAATAATTATTTATTTTAAAAAGACTAGGATTTTGTTTTTATTGAACAGGAATTTAAGTCTTTACAAGGGTCTGACAGAAAGGGTCGGATGTGCTCGTACCTACTAGCGGTCAGAACATTGCCTGGATGCTTCGTTAAAGTATGTTTAAACCTTTTTGGAATGTACTTTGTAGGTTACCTACGTTATAGAGTGTGTATGTAGGCGTCATACATAATTAGTTAAAATTTTCTTTAAAGTAATAAAAAATTGTTTTAATAATTAAAAAGCTAAATGAAAGAGGCTGTTGTAACGCATTGGTATAGCGTCCGACTGAAACGCGAGAATTGTTCATTCCATTCTCTCGAGAAGAAACGAATTGAGTTCTGCTGTATTTTTTTTTTATGGAAAAGACGGCAAACGAGCGTACGGATCACCTGGTGGTAAGTGATCACCGTGGCCCACGGCCCAGACTCCAGAGGAGCTACAGGAGCGTTGCCGTCCTTTAAGATGGAAGGGCACCGGGGCCCGGCATTACCTAATGCTCTATAGCTCGTCCCTTCATTAGAATCTCTCTCCCCTACACCTGCGACCTCAAACGCAGGTGTTTGTAATCCCACCGGGCATTGCCCAACCCAATGACGCGCCCATAGCAATGGGCGGAGTTTGATACATCGGAAGAGGGCCCATAAGCCCTGAGTCTGATCCCCTGCTCAAGGGCAGGATGGAAGAGAACCTACCTACCGGGGGTGGTAATAATCCGGTCGAGTCTTCCCATGCGTGTTGCCATTACTGGCAACGTGACTCTACCACACGCACTTTAGCCGACGACACCACCAGTACCAGGGTGATCCTATTCTGAGCCGGAATCACACGGCCATGTCTATAAAATTAAAATTAGGTGAACAGTGGGAAGCGGAGTTTTGGCCATGACCCTATCTTCGTTTCTCTATTTTGTCCTGTTGTACTTGTGATACAGCGTGAAGCTATAAAAAATAAACAACAAAATCATTGAAATAGTCCAGATTGTTGAAGTTTTTTCTCAAAGTAGACAGAAAAAACCTAGGAAATTAGTGTTAAGGTACTCTGTTCCCATTAAGACTTCCGTTCCTACACGTCCGTTCCGTTCCACTAAATTCTGGAGGCATTGAGTATTAAATGGAATTTCAACGCCGTGCCTAACCTCGTTATCAGAGCAAGAAAATAAAAATATGAAATATTTCATTTTCTAAGGTGTATCGAACTCATTCGACGACAGACCCCTTACATATACATGTTAGTGAAGCGGTGGGAAATTGTTTGACGTTCACAAAATGAAGTTGTAATGTACATAAAAGAAAAACTTTCTTACAATATCTCTTGCGAATACATTTATATTCTGCTTTGATATTTGAGAGCTCCGTCGAACAAGAGAATGTGTGTCACGGGAAGGACGTTCCTTTGAATATCTGAATAGATACGTAATATTATCTTCTCGACGGTTCGTTACGGCTCGTCTCGTCTCTCAGAGAGACAGTCGCCCTGAGATACTCCCATTGTCCTTTTGTTACGAGATTTAATAGTTACTTTCTTATTGTAATCTCAAATACGCAACATACGTGATAAAAAATGGACTGTTATTGAAAAAGAGGTCCCTGCTTTATGTTGAGATGGAGATTAATGTATTTTATATAGCAATCATATCTAATATCATAATCATTTTATATTTTATATAGCTGTCGTGGCGCAATGAAACAAGCGTGTGACTGTAACTGATAGGTTCTGGGTTCGATCCCCGGTCGAGGAAATGAAATTTTTCATATTTTCAATTTAAATATTTAATGTTTCATTTCTTCACTCTGGTAATAAGGTAATCTGGTAAGCGCGGCGTTGAGTTCCGCCACTCAACACGCAATGCCTCAAATGCGGCGGAAAGTTGGGAACGGAAGTGGAACGGAGTGTCTTAACACTAGGTTCCTGGGTTCCCACTTCTTACCCTGCCTCATGCGGGATACAGCGTGAAACTGAAATAAATAAATAAAAATAAATATAGCAATCATTCTTTTGAAATATTTACGGATTAATAGTGTTTTTTTTGCTCTCTGTATGTGATTTTTAATTCTATTATACTGTAAAGTGAATGTTTCTTATAATTAGTGATAATTAGTGAGTGACAATTTATGATTTCAATTTTTATTCGAAAATATGAAATATATATTTTCATATCGTGTGGCGTTATGCCTATTAAACTATCAAATATTACGATACGGCTTTTACCGATCATAGACTCCATTAGAGTATAAATATGACGCTTCTAGCACACAATCAAATTCACAATTTTATTTCACAATTTATTTTATATTAAATTGTTTGAGTCCCGCGGGCTGCGTCCCGCAGGACAGAGTGTAGCTGAAGGACGCTCTTTTGAATATAAATAGACGTAATGCTATGTTACTGCTCCACCGACGCAAGACGCGTGACGCGCGACGCGCGACGTGTGGATGTAACACGTATTCATTCCATTGTACTCACTGGGCCATCTTATTTGTACTGCGTAATTAACTGGGGCAAAGATACGAGGTATCGCTTTATGGAAAGGGGGCCATATAAAGTGTATAATGATATATTTACTTATGTAAAGATATATTTAGTTCGTATTAGCGTTAAATCTTAAATTGTATATACGTATAGATAGCATAAATATTTGTTGTTTTTTTAATTATGAAAAACGAGTTTAATCAGTATATGAAAATTAAATTTCTTTACTTGTAATTATTTTTGTATAATACCATTATTTTTGTATTTGACCAAATGAGGTTTCATATATACATTTAACACATGTAACATTCTAATGATTAATGTGACGGAATGTACTACTCGACAAATGGACCGCCGATGCTTTGAGTCCTTGAGATTAGGGCGTAAAATAGTTTTAAAATATGTTGACTCTGTATCGCGCTTGCGACACACACTCATACAGCTTGCTTCCAATCCACAGGCCTCGCGAGTCATGGCAGTCACACAGTACGTGGCAGTCCGCAGGCAGTATGAACATATTACATATTTTATTTCCTCGAGTGGAGATCGACCCACAACGTGTCGCGCTCAATTTCACTCTTGTGGGGTACAAGAGGCCACAATTTTTTTTAATATATTCACGTTTTCTGTTTCTATGAATACAGCTTTTGTTAAAAATTGAAACTTCATCATCTATTTAAAATAGATTTATTTTATCGTAAAAATTAATTCAGATCAATGTTTATAAGTGTACTTATTGTTCATTAAAGATGGACATTTCAATAATTTTTAAGTAACATTATTTCCTGCGTTATACTACAGTATCTACTTGCGCGTCACCTGCAAACGTGCCGCGTCAATTTAAATTTTAGTCACTCTTTTATTTTCAGTCACTACTCGTACTGTGCCACTGATCAGCCTTGACTCTTTGAATAGTTATTTTTTTATTCAATGAATTGTATTTTCAATTATTAATGCAGTTCAGTTCTATTTATAGTAACATGTAGCTGATCTGTCCTTATATTAAGCTGCAGCAGTAAGGCGAGCTTACACCTACATTCGCAATCATACGCACTGTTTTCGTTTAGCTTTAATGTTTAATGTAAGATCATAAATTTGATAAAATGTTAAGCACCAGAATTTTATTTTATTCGTATCATTTAAACTGTGTGTAAGCATTAGTTTACATCTACAACTTCGATATCTGTCAGTTATGCTGTATATCGCACATGGCAGGGTAAACAGAGGAAACTTAAGAACTTAGTGTTAAGACACTTCGTTCCGTTCCCCATTTTACGCCGAATTTCTGGCTTTGTGTGTTGGAGGGCGTAACTAAACACCGCGATTTGCCTTGTTAATCGAACAAAGAAATAAAAACATTTAACATTTAATATTTAAAATGGAAATATTTAATTGTTTTCGAGTTGGGATCGAGCTCTTGTACCAACGACAGTAATCACTTCACTATTTCTTCACTTATAAACTTCCGACAAATATTTACAAAAACAATAACAAGTGTAGGCAATTATATAAGTATCATTAGCGTATACATAATTGTTTTGTTTTCAATAATTTAGACATGACTTGCTGTATTGACACCAGCTTGACGCTTATTCTCCCGTAACATGATACAAGGAGGGAACCTTATGTTACGATTCCCATCCACTTCACTTTCAGTCCAATTGTCAAGACGCTGCGTTTGCTGTGTTATGTGACAAGACGCCGTCAACGCCATGCTTTCTTTTACAAGGAAGAGACAAAGAAATTAAAATTATTTAAAAAGTAAAATAATTTAAATATAAACATTGTCTTAAGTGAGGATAGATCCTACATCTATCTGGTTGGCACGACAGTTTCTAAAGTAATATTTATGCGCTATATTTAGATTATCAACATCATGCTAATAAATGTAATACTTACTTAGATCACGTTTAACGTTTTTGGATTTAAACCGGCGCTTCTTGAAAACAGTCCCAGCCCTCTGACTACTTTGAAATATGTTTTATTTCATTATCTACATTTCATAGTAAAATTTTACGAGTTTTGTCACCGTCTATATGAGGTGAATAGCACGGCAGACTGCAATCTTATCAAAATATCGAACTAACTTTACTAATATGTTTTTGACATAATCCGGCTATGTAACACAATCTACCAAATATATAGTTATATTTACCCCGGAGTACCTTATACTAAAGCCTTCGGCGAAGCATCAAGGACATACAAAGCTATGTACCACAGCGAACAAGAACAAGCACTGTTGTATAAATCTCAGTAATCCCATTATAGTTCTCTCGCTACACTGTGCAGTGTGCACTGCGGAAACGCACAAGTAAGACAGATTTACGCTACAACTACGTACGAGCTTTTCCTTATAGTTGTATGTTTATACTTTGTTTCAACTGATTTAATGGTGCTAGTGAGAATTAAGTTAAATGTAAACTCTTTTATCCAGAGTAGACATAAAAAAGGATTTTATTAAAAAAATCTTCACATCGTTTAAATAATCCAATATCAGATAATAACAACAACCAGAAACAGGTTAATTGAAGGAAAAAAAATATTTTTCTTAGTTTCTATTAACGTTTTGTACGGAGTAGGTTATGGTAAGGAAGAAACTTAGTAAATATTTTTTTTTATCCTAATACTGTATTCCCCACAAAGCAGACAGAGAGAACCGGAGAACCAACTTCCGCTGTATTTTTAAAGCATTTCATGTTGAGTGGTGAAACTCAACGCCGCGCTTGGCTCTCTTATCAAAGCGAGAAACAGTAAACGGTCGCACGATTGTGTCCCTGCACCACGACAGTCCTCATTGTTTGTTATGTTTATAAAAATGAATTACAAAACAGATGATGACTTACGAATATTAATTATTTTGTTGCACATTTTTTTTGAGTGCGGTAACTCTCCAAGCGTGTAAGGTACACGCTTGGAGAAGAAACCCGATGTTTGCACTGACTAAAATTTGGCATTAGATTACGAATTGGAACGGAGAATACGGATCTAACGGTTAAATAGATTCAAAATGTATAAAAAAATAAATGGCCAAAATTAAAGAACTTATAAAAAAAATAAAAAAATGTTTTGAATGGAAAATGAAGGCGCAACCGTACGGCTGCACCTAGATCTCATATGGACATAACGTAACGTTCACATTTCTAACGTCAGGCTCTAATGATCTATGGAAAGTTTTTCTGATTTGTTCGCAGTCTGCTCGTTTCTTCGCAACTAATAATAAGTTTATTTATATCTCACACTAGTCTCGTTACTCACGCATTCATCTCGTTTTCACTTTCGGAACTTCTTCAAGCTTTTTATACACTATTCATTTCATTTGGTGACTTTAGTTCTGCGAAAGACGGAAGCATTTTGCCAAGGATTTATGTAAATATTAAGCTTTATGGTGTACTCATTTTTATCAGCTACGTTATTAATTGCTTTTATTTGCTTCCAATTTCTATATTTATCCTCTACTGTACTATATTTACGTGAATCTGAATCGTGAATCTGCTAAAATCTGAATAAAAAAAGCTTAATTTTTTTATTGTTTCATCTTTTAAGTTTATTTATCATACATATGTACATAGAATTGTTTCTTCCTTGTCTGTCCCTAGAGTCAGATCACCAGGTAGCCCAAGGCAAAGCTGGATGTTAACATTAGAGTGATTAATAGTAATTGGACATCAAAGCCAGGTCTAATACCAGGTAAAAGAAGAAGTAAATATTTTACCTGACCTTCTTTACACCAGACGTAAAGAGAAAAGAAACAAGAAATAATAAAAAATAGTATATGATAATTCTGATGCCTGTCGTTGCGCATGGTGGGCACAATTGTGTGACTATAAACGCGACAGCTTGTGGGTTCAGTTTAATATTTTCAATTTCATCTCTCTGGTACCACGCCACGGTCACGGTCACGGTCTTAAATGTTTCCCTACTCAACACGCAATGCCTTCAAAATGTAATTGTAGAAAGTGAGAAATAAAAGTTATAACACTAGGTGCCCAAGTTCCTTAGATATAGCACGAAAGTAAGAAAAATTATTAAAAAATATATGATTAATTTCGGACGAATACACATCGAAACGTATACCTACATGCAGGTACATACGTATACTCGTCCCCACATGGAATTATTACATTATATATGCATAATACGTAGTAACAATATATTAGGATTATCATTTTCTATTATGTTCTATTGTACCAGTCCCCTATTGAGTATTATCTGTGCAGTCATGAAAGGTATTATAACGTAAATTGAATTTGCATTCAGCTCTATAGTGTATTGATTGGAGTTACATTTATACAATTGTAGTCATTTTCAATACTCGATTAATAATACATGTCTATACTATTGATTTTTTTTAAATTACGAAAAAAATATATATTTATAGCTAGTACGTATGTACGTTACACAGACGTCAAAGTGGGGAGATACGAAGTAGTCGTGGGTTCGCTGTCTGCCCGAGGTATAATTACTAATACTATATTATTTTAAATACCTTCAGTTTTTCTCTCCATTTGGACACAATATTACTTACTGAATGACTGAGAAAATATTTAAATTAAAACGATGTTATCAAGTAACTTTTACTTGTTAAAACCCTGAAATATCAATAGCTAGTTAATGTTAGGGAGACACGTCCCGACCGTCGACCGGGGTCACGATGTCCGCAAAATACAATGTATATTGACTCACTTTAAAACACAGTACAACTTTATAATTGTATTGTTCTGTTGTTGTCGACCGTAGCTTAACTAAATTAACAAAAGATAATTAATGTTTAGTGATATTACAATCTGTTCGTAAAAAATATGTATTCTACTCTACTCTACTCGCCTTCACGATGTATACCGCACATGGCAACAGTAAGTTGCTTGGAACTTGGAAACTAGTGTTAAGATATTCCGTTCCACTTCCGTTACCCACTTTTCGCCGAATTTTCAGGTATAGCGTGTTAAGTGGCGGAACTCAACGCCGCGTTTTGCCTTGTACCAGAGCGAGGAAATGAAAACTTTAAATATTTAAAATGAAAATATTAAATATTTAAAATGAAAATATCAAATATTTAAAATGAAAATATTAAATATTTCAAGTGTGGGTCGAACCCATAACCCATCGGTTAGAGTCACACGTTTTGTGCCGCTGCGCCTCGACAAAATAATATTTTTTTTATTAATCACCAAGGGACGTCTTGCAAATTTTATATATTTGTTTTCCTACTTCTTTAAAATATTTATTTATTGAATAATACTTTGGTTCGTGATGCGTATACTGGTTAGAATCATTTGTCATTGGGACCGTGAGTTACCAAAATATTTTAGCGATTTTAAAATATAATAAAATATATTTTTTAAAATATAAATGAGGCCTGACGTGACTGTAACTGACACGTTCTGGGTTCGATCCCCGGTCGAGGAAATGAAATATTTTATATTTTCAATTTAAATATTTAATGTTTCATTTCTTCGCGTTCTTTCTTCGCCACTCAATACGCAATGCCTCAAATTCGGCGGAAAATGGGAAACGGAAGTGGAACGGAGTGTCTTAACACTAAGTTCCCGGGTTCGTTCTGCCTACCCTGCCTCGTGCGGGTTACAGCGTGAAGCTAAAAAAAATATTAAGTAACAAAGTTAAACTGTTAATACAAATATTTTTTATTAACTAAACAAAAGGTCTCAATAATATATTTGCTATAACAATCTCATAGTGATAGTAGGTCAAATTTCGACATGTCTCGAATATCTTGTATTATTAAAACTCAGAGCTCTTTAAAAGATAAGCCAAGAGCGCTTCGTATCTTCCTCTTCATTACAACTGCCTACTATAAGCTAGCAGTAGACAAAAAAAAAAACAGTTCAGGTGTTATATTTTTTTATTTTATCAAAGAGAGGGTTTTCAGAGGGAGGCCTGTCGTGGCGCAGCGGCACAAGAGTGTGACTGTAACCGACAGGTTCTGGGTTCGATCCCCAGTCGAGGAAATGAAATATTTAATATTTTCAATTTAAATATTTAATGTTTCATTTCTTCGCTCTGGTAATTACGCAAAGCGCGGCGTTGAATTCCGCCACTCAACACGCAATGCCTCAAATTCGGCGGAAAGTGGAGAACGGAAGTGGAACGGAGTGTCATAACACTAGGTTTCACTTTCGTTCCCTCTGCCTACCCTGCTTAGTGCGGGATACAGCGTGAAGCTGAAAAAAAAAAAAAGAAAACAAAAGAGGGATTTCAGTTCCTTTTGGAACTTGCTAGGCAGTCTTTTTAGTGTTTTTTCCTTCTTTTTTTGGGATATATTTCTTGCTTGTCCAAGCCCGTATACTTACCTTCTTTGGTCACGTATCTCGCAAAGGAGGCGAATCCATCGAGTGTCTGGTAATACAGGAAAATGTAGAAGGGACACGAGCGCGCGGCAGGTCTCCGAGGCGATGGATCGACCAGATCAAGGCGGATACAGACAACTATTTCCACGATAATAGATGTATAGAAACCGGTACTTTTCCAGACTCAATGAAATATAGTAAAATAGTACCGCTTTTCAAAAATGGAGATAGACTTGATCCTGGAAACTACAGACCAATATCGATTTTACCATCTTTAAGCAAAATATTGGAAAAAATAATTTTTGACCAGATTACACTATTTATACATAGAAACAATTCTATACATAGTGAGCAATATGGTTTCACCAAAGGCAAGTCAACGACAGATGCGGGTGCTGCACTTCTCAAGCACATATATGACGCATGGGAGAGATCGCAAAATGTAGTTGGAGTGTTTTGCGATCTATCTAAAGCCTTTGATTGTGTAGACCATGAAACTTTGCTATTAAAACTTTCTCACTACGGCATACAGGACGCAGCTCTTGACCTTGTTGCCTCGTATTTAACTCAAAGAATCCAGAAGGTTAATATAAATAATGTAAAATCGTCTGGATCTCCTCTAAGAATGGGCGTTCCACAAGGTTCTATTCTCGGTCCCCTTTTATTTTGTTATATATAAACGATTTACCATTTTATGCAAAGAATTTATGCGACATTGTACTATTCGCTGATGATACTTCTCTAATATTTAAGATTGACAGAAGTAAAGTTAACTTTGACGAAGTGAATATTGCTTTGTCGCATATTATTCATTGGTTTGACGTAAATAACCTTATGTACCTTCTCTAGCACTTCAGAAGTCTCATACAAACGTCCACCCCCCATTTTAGGAGATGAGGGCCTAAAGTTGTAAATTTATGCACTTCTGAAAGTAGCCAACATTTTGATGATCATCAGTGTGTCAGTGAGTGTGTCAGTGACGAAATAGACGTATTTTAGATATCAATAATATCTAAAGTATTTCAGTTATGCATTTAAGACCTTGTATGGTTAATAAGTTTATTATTGACATCATATCTTAAGAATATAAATTATCTGGTTCATAGGACACCAACTCTATGAGAGTTCAAAAAAACGACGAAACACTTCAAACAAAGTTAGGTAGCGCCGTTTTATAGTGACGTTTCGAGCGAAAGATATGTTTAGCCGTCGGGAACTTTTTAAGTATTACAAAGAGGTTAAATGCAAAAAAAACTAAATGTGTAAAATTTTCGTTACCTAACGTTAGAAAACAAAATTTTTATCTTACTATTAAAGGTGAACCTGTTGAGGTGACGGAATCAACGGTGTTTTTAGGTATAACTATAGATTCCAAGCTTCAGTGGAATTCCCATCTTGCAACTCTCGCAGATAAACTCAGCAAAGCCGCGTTCGCAGTTAAAAAAATAAGGCAAATTACGGACATTAATACTGCCCGACTGGTTTATTTTAGTTATTTTCATAGTATTCTTTCTTATGGGATGCTACTATGGGGCAGCGCTGCCGATATTAATTCAATATTTATACTGCAAAAAAGAGCCGTAAGATCTATTTATAATCTTAAAGCTCGAGATTCTCTGCGAGATGTTTTTAATTATACAGGTATTCTTACGGTTGCTTCTCAATATATTTTTTACAATATTTTGTTTGTCCGGCAACATATTCAGTGCTATAGCAAACACAGTGACAGACACACGATTGGGACGAGAAACAAGGACGAACTTGTGACGCCTAGTTATCGCCTCCAAAAAGTAAATAAGTCATTTATGGGTCTGAGTATACGTATCTACAATAGTATTCCGCAGTGTATTTTGAATTTGCCACTAGAGAAGTTTAAAGTAAATGTTAAAGTAATGTTAATTAAGAAAGCGTACTACACTGTCGAAGAATATTTGAATGATAAAAATGTATTTAAGGTCATTTGAATTTCATGCAGGATAATCACTATTGTATTAAAAAATGAAATTGTGACTTTATTCGATATTGAAAAGAGCAACTGTTGAGTTTCTTGCCGGCTCTTCTCAGCAGAACTGCATTCCGAGCCGGTGGTAATTTTATGGTAATTTTATGTTGTGACGATTCAAAAGTGCTTGCTAAAGCCTATTTGAATAAAGAATATTTTGAATTTAAATTTGAACGAATGTGTGAGGAAGGCGGCAGTGAGAGATGAATGGTCGCGGCTTGTGAAGGGAGCCACTGGAGCCGATGTCGACCATTTCGTAGCGACCACGACCACGGTAATAACCAAGAATGATTTCTTGCACATTAGCAGTGCCGGTTTTCATAGCCCATTCTCTGTCTTCGCCCGTTTTCTTTGATGATTTACTGATTACTATAAGCGATAAATCAGTACGATATTTCACTCTTAGGTAATTATTTTCAAAGTTATAAGTATATCTGTGGGCACGGTTGTGTTTTTTCGTATACTTTGTTTACATACTCTCTAGCACTTCAGAAGTCTCATACAAACGTCCACCCCCCATTTTAGGAGATGAGGGCCTAAAGTTGTAAATTTATGCACTTCTGGAAGTAGCCAACATTTTGATGATCATCAGTGTGTCAGTGAGTGTGTCAGTGACGAAATAGACGTATTTTAGATATCAATAATATCTAAAGTATTTCAGTTATGCATTTAAGACCTTGTATGGTTAATAAGTTTATTATTGACATCATATCTTAAGAATATAAATTATCTGGTACATAGGACACCAACTCTATGAGAGTTCAAAAAAACGACGAAACACTTCAAACAAAGGTAGGTAGCGCCGTTTTATAGTGATGTTTCGAGCGAAAGATATGTTTAGCGGTCGGGAACTTTTTAAGTATTACAAAGAGGTTAGACTATATTGAAAATTTTGTTGATTTAAAAATATTTTATTGGCATAATTTTACAAAAATCTTATCTTCTACAGGGATGATAATATAAGAATTTAAAAGTTTTAATTCGGCTTTTTGTCGGATTCCAAGGGCGAATCCGTATTGGATATAATTTAATTCATATTTAATTGAGTATTTCGCTCATCTCTCGCCATACTATTGCTGTTATAATGAAGTACGGTACAAATAGAGTGTCCTTCATAAGTCAGGATTTATGCAAGTGGAAGCTATTACTGGGTAAGATATACATCGTAATTAGGTTGTGAGCGGACATCGAGCTAATGGCGTTTGAGACGAACCACTTTGGGGTCGCAGTGTACCGAGCGGGAGGAAGACGCAGGGAGGAGACTTGTCGGCTGGTCGAAACGTTGTGATATAATGACATGTTTCATAATCTCATTTATAGCAACGGGTAAATTAATCATTGAAAAATTTTTATTTACATATCCCTGGATATGTAAACCAGAAAAAAGATTTTTGACATATGTAACCCTTGGCCATCGTAACTTATAGATTAATAGGCGTTAGATAAATATATTTTTTTTGTGTGGAGCTAAAATGAGGTTAGTATTGTGACTTTAGTCGTCCGGAATACGTTTTAGTTTAACATTTCAAAAGTCTACAGCTAGTCAGTCAGTCAGTCAGTCAGTGAGGATCTTCTCACTCCTATTAAAATAATTAAGTAGAATAATGATGAACTCATTTAATTATAACCTTTAAAATCGCATAGTATTCCACTGCACATCAACTGTCTCAATTATTTATTAATAATAAACAAAAAAAAAACAAAACAGACAAAAAGAAAGTATAAGCAAATAGTATTCGGTAAAAAGTGTATTGTTCAGCGCAATGGAATTACGGCCAGGATTTGAGGCGGTCTCAGCCGGATATAATATGTCGCTGTGATTTTATTTGTAGCCCGATAGTTGCTTGTAGTGGTTTTCCTGCAATTAAAAGTGGACTTTATCTCAATTTGAATAGATCTTTGAATAGATCGAGCTTTTTTTGCGTGTGTATCACAATACTAACGTTTTCTTTATAAGTTTAAGTTTAAAGACGGTTGTTCTCTTTAGCAATATATTTTTACAATAAGAATATGATTATAACAATATGTTATTGTATAAAAATTGATAAGTCTCAACTGTAACAAAAAATTGACGGAAATTGAAAAATTGTTTACATTCTAAGATGCGGATTATATTAAAAGCTCAAAATTCCCTCAAATCGTGGTAATTTATGCTACAGAAGGTTGTTTTGGTCTCGTTTCTGCTTTTAGGAGAGAAACTTTCAACTCAAATTAACTGCTCAGAATATAAACGCCCATAAATATTTATTAAATAAATGATGATGAGAGCTCTCCTTGGAAGTGGAACAGACTTTAAGTAAAACACAACAGACATTATTTAACTGTTTTGTAACATGTTGAGGCCTGTCGCGGCGCAGCAACTAAGCGTGTGACTGTAACCGACAGGTTGTGAGTTCGATCGTCACTCGAGGAAATGAAATGTTTAATATTTTCAATTTTAATATTTCATGTTTTCATTTATTCGCTCTGGTACAAGGTACAACGAAAGCAATTTACAACCTCATCAAAGTTATTAATTACTTGTCGTATTCACAGATAGACGTTGTGCCGCTGCACCGCCACGTTACTATTGTCCCGCTATAAAGATGTTGATGCATTCAGGATTTATGTTCAGTCCAATTACATTGTAGCTACACTGGAAGCAACGCCTCGTCGTTGTTACAGCTATATTATATTTTAAAAATGGCCTACTCATTGACAGTTGTAGTACCGAGCGCCGCGGGTGAGAAACGAAATTTGAAATATAATTAATTAAAAATATATATTATTGATTTGTATAAACTAAAAATGAACTAAACGAACTCGATCTCGATAATCAATAATTATAAACAAATTAAATAATTACGTAGTTGCGTGTATAACTAACACTAATTAAACACTACTAGAACGTGTAACGCGTGTAAGGTGTTTGTTACCTTACAGACGTTACACATCCTAGTAGTGTTTAATTAGTGTTCAATAAATATATATTTCTCTTAGCGTTGTTTATTTCACAGACATAAAATTAAATATTATTTGTATTGTTATAGTTTTTGTTTATATATTTATAAGACCAAAACAAATAAAAGTACATACATTTTAAAAAAAGATTAATTTAAAAATATATAATAAATCTTTTATAAAGAAAACATTAATGTTTTCAATAAATAAAACATCTCGTTAAAATGAATGGAAATTTCTTTTCGAGTCGTTCTATTTGGAATGAATTTCGTAAAATAATACCGGGCAATATCATTGCAAAAAGCAATTGCCTGCAGCATTTTTGATATCGGACGGTCAGAGGCGGCGGCTAATATCAGAGTACCAAAGGAGAGGCTGTACCGACTACCGAGGAGAGATATCGAATTGGAATCGACCGCAGTAGGCACCGCGTGGTCCGGTCTCCGCTCCACTGCTCTAATTGCGGTCGCGCGCAAATTACCTGCTCCCGGCAAAACTAAATGTACCTACAACAGAAGTAGTGGTGAGCTTCGACTGAAACCTGCATTCACTTGCTTGCGGTTTGTTCTGTAATGAGTAAACTGCGACACCGCTAATGAAACGCTACTCTATACGTGATATAAACGATCGCAAACTAACTGCTACAGACAAATTAATACACATAAAATAAAATATATACTAAAATTGTTACCAAGTTGTGGACTCGTCCTTCACTCCAAATATTTAATATATTAATTTATTCACTCTTTTTACTTGATAAAGCGCGGCGTTAAATTCCGCCACTTTATATGTCTTTAGAGTACAAACGAGTGACTGTAAACTACAGGTTGAGGGTTCGATTCCCACTCGAGGAAATGAAATATTTATTCTTATCCGCCCTCAACACGCACTGCCTCAAATTCGGCAGAAAGTGTGTGTGACCGAGTGTCTTAACAATAGGTCTTCAAGTACCCTCTTTTCTTTACTTTCACGCTTTCAGCTGAATTTGATGCATTGCGTGTTGAGTTATAGAACTCAACGCCACGCTTAGCTTTGTTACCTATATTAATATTAGAGGGAACAAAAGAAAATATTTTATAAATTTATTTTTAAATTATAAAATATTTTACTTCCTCTGTGGGAGTCGAACTCACAACCTGTCGCGTCACACGCGTGCGAACCTGCGCCATGATAGGCCTCAAATGTAAATTTTATTATTATCTGAAAACTAAAATCTAAATCTTATCCATATATAATATGTGGTTTGTGTACTGTGAGGGTGAGCGGGCGGTCAGAGGCGCGGGCGGGCAGCGCTGTAACAGAATGCGTTACGTGATGTCATATCGAGGGCTATCTGGAAGGAGACGTTTCCGTGACATTTATACGTGATTTGTTAGCAACTTGCGGGCGCGTGTCTCGAATACACTCAGCATACAAACTATCATACTTGCATGCACACAACCTAACCCTGTATCGGAAAATAATGTACAGATGTGTATGAATTTTACTTATAAATTATAATTTAAATATATTTTCATCTTCATACTGTAAGTACTCCACCGCAGTATATATTGGTTGCGCAGTATATATGGTTTGATCTCCACTGGAATAAATTAAATATTTAATATTTTCATTTCTTCGCTCTGATAAAAAGGCAAAGCACGGCGTTGAGTTTCGCCACTCAACACGCAATACCTCAAATTTGGCGTAAAGAAAGGAAAAAATACGTATTTTAGATATTTAGAAACATATACAAGACTTATTGTTGTCTGATAGATCTATTTGCCACTACTTTCTAATAATATGTTCCACAATTACCCTTTCCCTTGGCAGTTTTTTACTTATGTTTTGAATATATTTTTTGTCTTTGCTCACTTACAGTTACCACTAGCTGTACGTTAAAGGTGTTTCTGTAACTGCAATACTTTCTTATATAAATTGTAAACGTCGTTTTTATTTTTAACGTTTATAAAAAATGGTATCTGATGTTAGACAATGTGCTTATTAAATACGATTATATACATGCCTGTAGCACTTCTACAAGAATTAAATATTATTTCTACCAGAGTTCGTAAAATAAATGTTGTAACCGATTTAGGCGTCGATAGCTTTGAGAAAAAGTTTTCCTTCAAATGTGAATGGGATGTAATCCCTTCTCATTGCTGACAAAAGCATCAATCTCAGGAACCCTATTTACCTTTCTTTCCACACATTTATAATCCACATTTTGGTCGATGTAATGTGTAAAACTCCAACTGCGGTAACTTCTTCCCGTCTTTTTGATATATTTATGGGTTTAAATTTCACACACCCGTAATAAAACTTAATATAAATACGAGCGGAAACTCTGTTATACGAGAAATAAACTCGGGTGAACTGTAAAATTTTAATTAGATAAAATATTTCATGAAATAAATTTACGAAATACATGTGAATATATATAATATATGAATACGACAAAGACTGCCTTGTTACTTATACACACATTGTGTGTTTGTTTTACATCTACCTCTTATTTACTTATATTTTATTTATTTATTTTATTCTTGATTGTACATAATTTATAGCTATAAATTTGCACGAAAGGAGGGATTAACGCTAAAAAGCATTTTCTACCAGCCAACCTCGTCAGGGATATCTAGTGGTAGGTGTACAAATATTATATATATATATATATATATATATATATATATATATATATATATATATATATATATATATATATATGTATATATATATTTATATATATATGTATATATATATATATATATATATATATATATATATATATATATATATATATATATATATATATATATATATATATATATATATATATATATATATATATATATATATATATATATATATATATATATATATATATATATATATATATATATATATATATATATATATACATATATATACATATACATATATATATATATATATATATATATATATATATATATATATATATATATATATATATATATATATATATATATATATATATATATATGTATATATATATATATATATATATATATATATTATATATATATATATATAATATTTGTACACCTACCACTAGATATCCCACATGACGAGGTTGGCTGGTAGAAAATGCCTTTTAGCGTCAATCCCTCCTTTTGTGCAAATTTATTGCTATAAATTGTGTACAATCAAAAATAAAATAAATAAATAAAATATAAGTAAATAAGAGGTAGATGTAAAACAAACACACAATGTGTATGGAAGTCTATGGCAGTCTTTGTCGTATTCATATATATTATATATTCACATGTATTTCGTAAATTTATTTCATGAAATATTTTATCTAATTAAAATTTTACAGTTCACCCGAGTTTATTTCTCGTATATTAGAGTTTCCACTCGTATTTATATTAAGTTTTATTACGGGTGTGTGAAATTTAAACCCATAAATATATCAAAAAGACGGGAAGAAGTTACCGCAGTTGGAGTTTTACACATTACATCGACCAAAATGTGGATTATAAATGTGTGGAAAGAAAGGTAAATAGGGTTCCTGAGATTGATGCTTTTGTCAGCAATGAGAAGGGATTACATCCCATTCACATTTGAAGGAAAACTTTTTCTCAAAGCTATCGACGCCTAAATCGGTTACAACATTTATTTTACGAACTCTGGTAGAAATAATACAGGGTGGGCCCCGGAGTTGTGCGAATTTGAAAAATTCATAAAAAAAAAAACAAAAGTAATATTAAAACCAATTTATTTTTAAATTAAAGTTAACATTTGGGAAAATCATTTCTTAAAAATAACATCATCCAGATGCGCACCATCCCGCTGCAAACATTCTTCGAATCTCGACCTCAAATTGACAAAAACTCGTTCGCACATGGCACGCGGAATAGCGGCCATTTCTTCGCGGATATTGGCCTTCAACTTTGCAATCGTGGTCGGATTATTACTGTAGACTCTACTTTTCATGTAGCCCCACAAGAAAAAATCGGGTGGAGTTAAATCCGGACTCCTCGGTGGCCATGGAATGTCACCTCGGCGCGAAATGAGTTTTCCAGCAAACATCTCCTTTGCGGCTGCCAAACTCTCGTTAGAGGTATGGCAAGTGGCGCCATCTTGTTGAAACCATGTCGAACTATTGTACCCTCGAAATTCTGACAGCTGTGGGTAAAAGAAATCGCGCAACATGGCTGTGTATCGCTCAGTATTAACTGTCACAGAATTCCCTCGCTGGTCTTCAAAGAAAAAGGGTCCGATGATTCCGTGTGCTGAAATAGCCGCCCAAACTGTCACTTTTGGCGAAGGCAAAGGCTTTTGGTGTTTGAATTGTGGATTTTCTGAGGCCCAATAACGACTATTTTGTTTATTTACGTGCCCATTTAAATGAAAATGGGCTTCGTCTGAAAAAAGAATATTGTTGAAGCTCCGAAACCGCTCAAACATTGTTTCGACGAAATCACGTCGTAAATTGTGATCATTTGGCTTCAAATCTTGCACTAGTTGAAGTTTATACGGGTGCAATTTTAAATCTTCCTTCAAAATACGACGCAAAGTCGTTCTTGATACAGATAGCTCTGCTGATCGCTTGCGAGTTGATTGCCCAGGATTGCGTAGTACGGAAGCTCCGACTTCGTTTATGTTTTTATCTAACCTTTTCGTCCTTTCGGGCATCCATAGTGGGAGCGAAATGAACGTCGAACAATAACGCACGAATCAGCATTTTTGTAATAATTTTTTACACAGAACGCACGCTGTTCACCCGTGAAGTGCTCCATTGCGACTAAATTTCCAAGGCCCGAGTTACAGATCCCCACCTCCCGCGCTCCGCCCCCCTCCTCCGTTCCAACGCTATGGCGATTTCAAATTCGCAAATCTCCGAGGCCCACCCTGTATTTAATTCTTGTAGAAGTGCTACAGGCATGTATATAATCGTATTTAATAAGCACATTGTCTAACATCAGATACCATTTTTTATAAACGTTAAAAATAAAAACGACGTTTACAATTTATATAAAAAAGTATTGCAGTTACAGAAACACCTTTATCGTACAGTTAGTAGTAACTGTAAGTGAGCAAAGACAAAAAAAATATATTCAAAACATAAGTAACAAACTGCCAAGGGAAAGGGTTATTGTGGAACATATTATTAGAAATAGTGGCAAATAGATCTATCAGACAACAATAAGTCTTGTATATGTTTCTAAATATCTAAAATACGTATTTTTTCCTTTCTTTACGCCAAATTTGAGGTATTGCGTGTTGAGTGGCGTAACTCAACGCCGTGCTTTGCCTTTTTATCAGAGCGAAGAAATGAAAATATTAAATATTTAATTTATTCCAGTGGAGATCAAACCATATATACTGCGCAACCAATATATACTGCGGTGGAGTACTTACAGTATGAAGATGAAAATATATTTAAATTATAATTTATAAGTAAAATTCATACACATCTGTACATTATTTTCCGATACAGGGTTAGGTTGTGTGCATGCAAGTATGATAGTTTGTATGCTGAGTGTATTCGAGACACGCGCCCGCAAGTTGCTAACAAATCACGTATAAATGTCACGGAAACGTCTCCTTCCAGATAGCCCTCGATATGACATCACGTAACGCATTTTGTTACAGCGCTGCCCGCCCGCGCCCCTGACCGCCCGCTCACCCTCACAGTACACAAACCACATATTATATATGGATAAGATTTAGATTTTAGTTTTGAGATAATAATAAAATTTACATTTGAGGCCTATCATGGCGCAGGTTCGCACGCGTGTGACGCGACAGGTTGTGAGTTCGACTGCCACAGAGGAAGTAAAATATTTTATAATTTAAAAATAAATTTATAAAATATTTTCTTTTGTTCCCTCTAATATTAATATAGGTAACAAAGCTAAGCGTGGCGTTGAGTTCTATAACTCAACACGCAATGCATCAAATTCAGCTGAAAGCGTGAAAGTAAAGAAAAGAGGGTACTTGAAGACCTAGTGTTAAGACACTCGGTCACACACAGTTTCTGCCGAATTTGAGGCAGTGCGTGTTGAGGGCGGATAAGAATAAATATTTCATTTCCTCGAGTGGGAATCGAACCCTCAACCTGTAGTTTACAGTCACTCGTTTGTACTCTAAAGACATATAAAGTGGCGACATTATAGCTATAAATTTGCACAAAAGGAGGGATTAACGCTAAAAAGCATTTTCTACCAGCCAACCTCGTCATGTGGGATATCTAGTGGTAGGTGTACAAATATATATATATATATATATATATATATATATATATATATATATATATATATATATATATATATATATATATATATATATATATATATATATATATATATATATATATATATATATATATATTGTAGTGTTTGTTTAAGCTATAACTATAGTAATAGCTATACACTATCTCGTGCTTATGGTGTAGCGGGGCGTGCGACGTCATTACTACGCTAGCCACCGGCGAGAGCGGACGTGTCGCCTGCGCACATCGTTAGTTGTCGAGCCAGTGCTACATTAGTATACGAAGGAGTACACAACAAGTGGCGACGAGGATAAAGGTCAGTCAGATTTTATTAAAAAAAAAAAAAGATAGTAATTGAGGTCACTATAGGTGATATCGATAGCAATTTTAGCTGAATGAATTATTATATATTTAAATGCGTTCGTTTAGAATAGGACAGTCAGTCAGATATCTACTTACACATAAAGGAATAATAGTAATAAATTAAAGAGAACGAAGTATTATTTATGTCGGTAGGATTTTTAAAAATTCATAAGTTTACAACAATTTCATGAATAGAGTTAAAGCAGATTAAAACTATTTATTTACGTTTGGATGACATCAAATTAATATTATTTTAAATTATTATATGTACTTGTATATGTATAAATATATGTGTGTATGTGTGTGTGTGTATGTGTACATATATATGGCTAGTAGCTATGTTTATTTTATAGCTACTTTGCATAAATTACTTCTGACTATCAACAAGCTAGCGAATCATACATAGGTAATAAGTAAAATATAATATTTGCTAATTAGTTAGTAAAAGGTCTATTGCTATTTTATGTGTAAGTGGGTACTGAAAGTTACTCTGATTGATCCTATTTAATTTAGTATTGGCATTAAATGCCCCAATTAGTGGGAAATACTTGGTACAAATGTACCCTCATTAGATTGGAAACATTTGGTACAAACGTACCCCCATTAAATTGGAAACAGTTGGTACAAATGTACCCCCATTAAATTGGTAACATTTGGTATAAATGTACCCCCAATTAGTGGGAAACACTTGGTACAAATGTACCCTCATTAGATTGGAAACACTTGGTACAAATGTGCCCCCATTAAATTGAAAACGCTTGGTACAAATGTACCTCCATTGGATTGGAAATAAATTGTACAAAGTAAGTAATTACTGAGCCTACAACCGAAGGTGTCCCCGCTTATTGGGGAAAATAACTTTTAATTTCAGGTCGTCCCGACACACCCACCACGATGTCCAGCAACCTACCATCATTAGAAAGACTTGATTTAGAAGGCGACAATGCTTCTTCAGGATAGCGATGGGCAAAATGGAAACGTTCCTTAAACATTTACTTAGAAGCAACGGATATTACGGCACCAGTAAAGAAAAGGGCGACACTACTATTGCTTGGCGAGAAAACCTGCAAGAAATATTGTATAACTTACCTGGGGCTAATATAGAACCGACTAATGATAACAATGTATTTGAAATAGCGATACAGAAACTAAATGATTATTTTACTCCCAAACAGAGCAAGGTTTATGAAAGGCACGTTTTCCGCCAATCAGGCAGGAAGATGGAAAAAGGTTTGAAAAGTTCGTTATTAGGTTAAGGAATCAAGCGGAAAAATGCCAATTTGATAAACCTGAAGAACATTTGATAGACCAAGTTACAGAGAAATGTTTTTCGACGGATTTAAGAGAAAAAAAATGACAATTGGAGATAGTATAACGTTAGATAAGATAATTACCGAAGCTAACACGTTAGAAGTGGTTAGTAGACAATAAGAAGAGTAAGGACAACAGAATAAAAATCATGACCTTAATGCTATTCTTCCTACCACTAGTAATAAAAATATTTCAAGATTTGAAACTAAAAAATACAAAACTAGTCCGAATAAAGGGTGTGGTAGGTGTGGCAATTCTGAGCACATCTTAAACGACAAGAATTGTCCAGCAATAGGAAAAACTTGTAATTTTTGCGGGAAATTGGGTCACTTCCGACAATATTGCAAGTCACAACTAGACAGAAAGAGAAAAATAGAAGAAAGTAATATACAAAAAGAAGAAAGACTATCAAAACAATGGAAGAAACGGAAAGAAGTTAATAATATTACAGAGGAAGAAGTCGATTACGTTTTTAATGTTAACAATTATGCGAATATAGATTGTGATGTCGGAGGCATGAAAACAAAGATGTTGATTGACTCTGGATCAAAGTTTAATCTAATAACAGATCAAATATGGAAAATGTCAAAAGTGGAAGGAGTGATATGTACAAGCCTCAATAAAAACCTGGAAAAACGCTTTTGGCATACGGCAGTAAAACACCGTTAAAAATTTTAAGGTCATATGAGACAACAATTAAAGTGAATAACCGAGCAGTGTGCGCACTGCTATATGCTATCGCGAATGGGTCTAGACACTTACTAGGAAACGATAGCGCCATAAATTTAGGTGTCCTAAGACTAAGTGTTAACGTCAACCATATTAAAAATAAACCATTCCCAAAATTTAATAATGTTTTGATACATATTCCTATGGATAATTCGCAAAAGCCCGTTTCTCAGCCATATCGGCGTATATCTATACCAATTGAAGTGAAAATTGAAATGAAGATCAAAGAACTATTAGAAAGTGACATAATAGAAGAAGTTCATGAACCATCGAAATGGATATCTCCAATAGTACCCATATTAAAAGATAATGGAGAATTACGCCTATGTATAGATATGAGACGAGCCAATATGGCCATTTTGCGTAAGAACCATCCATTACCTTCCATGGAACACCTTTTGCCAAGACTTAGAAAATCCAAATGCTTTACCAAACTGGATATTAAAAACGCATTCCATCAAGTGGAACTGCATGTAGACTCAAGGCACATCACAACTTTTATTAGTTCCAAAGGTCTTTACAGATATAAGCGCCTTATGTTCGGTATCACTTGTGCACCTGAGTTATTTCAAAAAATACTAGAGAAAATGCTCCTGAAATGTGATGGAGCTATAAATTTTATCGATGATATCCTCATCTACGGCCAAACTGAGCAAGAACATGATTCTCGTCTTAAAAAAGTATTGCAAGTACTCAAGGAAAATAATGTTCTCCTTAATAGCGACAAGTGCCTATATAAAGTCAAAAAAGTTAATTTTCTGGGACACGAGCTGACCCCCCAGGGTGTCAGGCCATTAAATAAATATATAGATAGTGTATCCAAATTTAGGGTTCCAAAAACCATAGAGGAGCTACAGAGCTTTTTAGGCCTCGTCAATTATATCAACAAGTGGATACCGAATATGGCTACGATGACAGAGCCCTTGAAGCAGATATTGAGACAGAAGTTCGGTAAAAATGCAAATATAGAAGAAATCTGGACAGCTGAACAAGATCATGCTTTTTCTTCATTAAAAGACACGTTGACGAAAATTCAAACACTGGGTTATTATGATGTAAATGATAAAACTCAAGTTATAGCTGATGCTAGCCCAGTAGGGCTAGGTGCGGTATTGGTACAAATTGACGATAAGGGCCCTAGAATTATTGCATATGGAAATCGTACGTTATCAGACTGTGAACGAAAGTATAGTCAAACTGAGAAAGAGGCTCTTGCCTTAGTTTGGGCTATAGAACACTTTAGTGTGTTTCTATTTGGTAAAGTGTTTGACCTTATCACAGACCATAAACCTTTGGAAGTTTTGTTCGGAGCGAAATCAAAACCATGCGCTAGAATTGAGCGATGGGTATTAAGACTTCAGGCTTATCGTTATAATATCATATATAAGCCTGGTAAGTCTAATATAGCGGATCCGTTGTCGCGGTTGTGTAAATATGCAAATTATCCAACGGTCAAAAGTGACGAACATGTCCAGCAAATTATGGAGAATGCAAGACCTCGAGCAGTTTCTATGGCCGAGATTAAGTTGCACTCTGAAGAAGATCCGGAAATACTGAAAGTAAAAAAGGGCATTTACAGTAATGAATGGGACGATAGCATAAAAGGATTTAAAATATTTGAAAATGAACTTTGTTTTTTTGACAACGTACTTTTAAGAGGTAACAAGTTGGTCATACCATCTAGGCTCCGAAAGAATGTTTTAGATGCAGCTCATGAGGGGCACCCAGGGATTGTCGCGATGAAAGGTCGTTTGAGAAGCAAAGTATGGTGGCCAAGAATAGATAAAGATGCCGAGACCTTAGTAAAGAGTTGTAAAGGATGTACATTGGTTGGATTGCCAAATCCGCCTGTACCCATGAAACGTCGTGAGCTGCCGGAAGCACCTTGGGTGGATATTGCCATAGATTTACTTGGTCCATTGCCAAGTGGTGATTACATATTAGTGATAGTAGATTATTACAGCCGTTACAAAGAGGTTAAAATTACGAAAATAATTACAAGCGCTGTTATAATCAGATTTTTAAAAGAAGTATTTAGCCGTTTGGGCTATCCCTCATCAATTACAGCCGATAACGGGCGACAGTTCGTTAGTGAAGAGTTTAAAACATTCTGCGAGGATTGTAACATACTTCTGTTTAATACTATTCCCTACTGGCCTCAGCAAAATGGCGAAGTAGAGAGACAAAATCGAGACATATTGAAACGTTTAAAGATTGGTAAACTCGAGAAAAAAGACTTACACGAGTGTTTAAATGAATACCTGATGATGTATAACTCGTCACCACATTCTGTGACGGGAAAAACACCAACAGAATTATTCTTCAGAAGACTAAACAGAGATAAAATTCCAACAATTCAAGACATAAGTAACAAGGTGGATGATACTGAAATAAGAGACAAGGACAGAGAACAAAAGCAAAAAGGAAAGGATTACGGAGATAAGAGGCGATGTGCGCGAGATTCAAATTTAAATGAAGGAGACAAAGTGTATGTGAAGGAAATTAACAAGACAAATAAGCTTTCTTTAAATTATAACCCAACACCTCACATCGTAGAAAAGACAAATAAGGGAGACATAACAATCAGAAACGAAGAAACTGGACAAAGCCTACGAAGAAATATCTTACATTTAAAAAGAATAGAAGGGCAATGGACAGCGGTAGACAAAGATCAAGAAGATGAAACTGGACATCATGAAAATAATGGAAACCAATAAAACTGAATTAAACCATAATTCAGTTCATGTTTGTTAAATTTGAATATGATTGAAATATGTACACATTCTAATTTATATTAAAATTTTGATAAGAAAGGGATGTAGTGTTTGTTTAAGCTATAACTATAGTAATAGCTATACACTATCTCGTGCTTATGGTGTGGCGGGGCGTGCGACGTCATTACTACGCTAGCCACCGGCGAGAGCGGACGTGTCGCCTGCGCACATCGTTAGTTGTCGAGCCAGTGCTACATTAGTATACGAAGGAGTACACAACAGTCATCAAAATTGCAATATATATATATATATATATATATATATATACATATATATATATATATATATATATATATATATATATACATATATATATATATATATATATATATATATATATATATATATATATATATATATATATATATATATATATATATATATATATATATATATATATATATATTTGTACACCTACCACTAGATATCCCACATGACGAGGTTGGCTGGTAGAAAATGCTTTTTAGCGTTAATCCCTCCTTTTGTGCAAATTTATAGCTATAATGTCGCCACTTTATATGTATATATATATATATATATATATATATATATATATATATATATATATATATATATATATATATATATATATATATATATATATATATATATATATATATATATATATATATATATATATATATATATATATATATATATATATATATATATATATATATATATATATATAAATAAAAAATAAAAAAGCCTTTTATTTCTTGCCTTACAGTAGTTTTACAATTTTGAAAAAGAATATAACAAAAGTAATGGGCGTGAAGTTAATAAAAAGTATTACAAATTGCACTAGTAAATTATAAGTAGATATTATTACAGTTCTTGTCTCAATTTCTGTCTTTTTCGGGTTTCAATTTATAATTTTTTGGATTTTGTGGTTGCAAGAACCCCTCTCAACGGAAGGTAAAGGCCTCCTCCAGAGAAGACCATTGTTCTCTGTCTTCTGCTACTCGCATCCAGTCGGTGCCGGCTATTTTTATAATGTTATTTTATTTATACATATATATATATATATATATATATATATATATATATATATATATATATATATATATATATATATATATATATATATATATATATATATATATATATATATATATATATATATATATATATATATATATATATATATATATATATATATATATATATATATATTATTTTTTTCGAAAAAATCAGTACTTCATTTTGGCAAAATTTTGTAGTTCTTAAACTGTATAATTGCCGCAAAAAAACTTACCTCATTTAATTAATAAACTGTAATATACTGTACAGCAATTTAAACTTTTGCGAGCTTGTCTAAAGGTTAAAATATAATCTAACAAATATAAATAAAGAACAAAGCGCAATAATAGTGTTTCCGTATCTGGGAGCGTGACGTCGACCCTTTCTTTAATAGTGGCATCTATAGCGCGCCAAGTGAACTGAAGGAGCCACGGCCTCTTGACAGTTTTCTTACCCTTGTATATTCTTAGACATGATTTTGTAGGGTACGTTTTAATTTAAGGAAATTTAACTTTTGTTGTACATTTCAATTTATAAAATCGGAATTAGCTCCGGAAACATTTGTCTTCTAAGCCAATACAATAGGTTAATAAAAACATTTATGCATCGTTTCTGCTGCATTTTTACAAAATTGCTGCGTAATCAAAAATTGTACGGCACTTCCTGTGAAGGTACAATTTAAATAAAAGAAAAATCAGCAAATTGTAAATTTGTTATAAAAATCTTAATAAAACAATGATCAAATACAAATACATTACAAGTAAATCGGCTCAAAATTGAAAATTAATTTAATACGACAGAAAAACCTTTGGGAACTTAGATTTCTAATGAATTCCGTACAAAACAAATGATATCCCCGTAATTTATTATTTTTAATAAGTTGTACTTTTGAATAGTCTCACTTTTCAATCTTCGAATAAATATGAAGTAATCTTCAGCTTTTACTTTTGCTCTTATCAATATTATTATTTAAATACTAGCAGCTATAATATAGCGTAAACATTCCTGAAGGTAAATACGAAAATAATTATGTACCCCAAGTGGGAATTGAACCACTATGTTAAAATATTAGTTAATATTTCAAGAATATTTACAGCGCGTAGGTATCAATATATTATTTGCGTAAAATTCCATTTGTTTTTTTTAACTTCAATCACAGAAAAAGCAAATGTGTTCTCTTAAAACTAACGACATGAACTAAAAGTAAAGCGTTTAAAGAACAAGAGCACGAGAGCGCGCCCGCGGCTGTAGAGGCGGCCGAGTCGGTAGAGACGCTAAATGCGGGCAAGTGCAGGCTCTACTCAAACGCTTTGAAAATTGTCTTCTTTATTACTTGCTTTGTGAACTGTTTAAAAATAGTTCAGCTATAAAAACTACGTTACTTCAAAGAAATTTAATTTATCCTTCGTGTTGTAACGGACATACGGATGGAATTTATATAAATATGTATCACTATTAGATGACACTGATCTACATATATTAATAGATTTAATAGATCTTATAAGCCGCTCGACATGTTTTAAAAAATAAGGTGTACATTTGTAACGGAGTGTCGTGACACTAGATTTTTTTCTCTGTGTCCTCTATGACGCGACAACAAGCACAATGCTACTTTATAAGTCAGCTCAACGTCACACTTGATATTTACCGCAGATATTACAGACAGACAAAACAAGGGAAGCAACCTTTTATATAGCGTCATATTGACGCAAATGAGAAACGTCTGATTATTTCCCAGTGCTCGGTCGCCTGTCATCAGAGTACCTGCCTGCGAACTGACTACGGTCATGAATTTCCCACGAGAATTATGTTTTGTCGAAATGACCTATTTTACTTCAGTCGTAATTAAAAATATAGCGCACGCTGAATTATTTGTGCCGTAATGTGGGATTACGTGCTAAATGTATATGAGACCTGTATTTAGATATATATTAAAGTCGGCTACTAGGTCGAATAATTAGATAATAATTAATTTGAAAACGCAAAATTTTTTTTTAACTACACGCCATATCCAACCACTAGAGCAGAGTAGGCAAAGCAAACGTAGGAATCTAGTGTTAAGACATTAGGTTCTCATGGGCGTCTTTTGTTCCTTCGTTCATATTTTACGGTGTTATTAGTAGTGGAACTCAACGCCCACGTATACAAAGACTTGTGTCCCGGCGCCATGTCGGGCTTCAAATAAAATGTTATCTATTTTCAATACTGAGCGTAGTATGATTTTGTTCTGTTGTAATCTTCACTTAAGTGAATGATTTAATATCACTTAAAGATTGATATGCAAATCTATATTAGGCTTCATACAAGAATTTACGAGTAAAATATCAGGTAATCGATCATTGTCTGTATTCTATCAGCATCACTCTGTATCCCGCATACGACAGAGTAGGCAGAGGGAATTTGGGAACCTAGTGTTAAGACACTCTGTTCCACTTCCGTTCCCTACATTCCGCGGAATTTGAGACATTGCGTGTTGAGTGGCGGAGCTCAACGCCGCGCCAGCAACCAGAGCGTCGAAATGAGAACATTAAATATTTTAATTTGAAAATATTAAATATTTCATTTCCACGTTTTCACACGCCTGTGGCGCTGCGCAACGATAGGACTGTCTGTATATGGATGATATATTACAAAAACAAATACTGGACATATGTTAATGTAAAGGAATCTAAAATAATATTTTTTATTTTTTGTCTGTTTGTCAGTTTACGTGTTCGCTTGTACGCGCTAATTTTAGAAATGGCTGACCAGATTTAAATGCAGTTTTCACTATTATAATTCCGGAACTTTCCTTCTATATATTAAGGTAACCTTTTTGAAATACGTAAAAAATAACGTTAATTTAAGGCAATTGGGTTTTTGAATAAAAATTTTTTTTTGTGATAAATAGAAAGATTATATATTAGTTTTATCACAAAACTATTTTATTATTTTATTTTTTGCAATAATTCGAAAGTTATTTCAAAATAAAAATTAATTTTTGAATCCAGTACCGAAGACACGCCGACAACTCGCAAACAAACCCGCGCGTGTGACGTCACAATGTTAGTTTTCACTCAATGCAGTTGATAGGAAAATAATGAATACAGTGTTTTGATCTATTTAATTTTGTTGTCAACGCTGTACTGTTATTAAATAGCTATAACATTATGACGTCACAACTATGGTGACCAATGATGGCGCGTTTATAGTCACGTGATTTTTATTTAAATTTCATCAAATTTTAATTGTTTATAATTAATTGAAAAAAAAAATTCTTTAAGTTTTTGCATTAAATATCAATATTATTAATAATAAAGTTTTAAAATACATAAAAAAAATCAATATATTTTTTTTTCAAAAACCTAATTAAAAATAACTATGTTTTTATTAATTAAGCTGAAATTTCTGTTTTCCTTGTATGTATATTATCATAAAAGCGTTAATATACAAAAAAATAGTTAAAATTATTAGGTAATAGTAAAAAAAAATATGTAATAAATGCGGGCGAAGAAGCGGTATATAAAGTTTTGTTCTTTTTATCACAATACGATAATTATATATTAATTATTTTGTATTGTTTTATTTTTTTATAAACTTTGAAATACTTTCACTGCTTTTAGAAAAACGTATAATTACGATAAACGACTGTCAGGATAGAGCTTATCTTGTACCCACTGAGAGACAGCTGAGCCCCCAAGGGCTTACAATTAATCTGTTACTTGTTGGCGGCCCTACTTTATAAGCTTAACAAAACGAACCAACAGGATTTATATTCAGCGCGAACTTTAGGACATTATAATATAAATAGTAAACTACTTTTTGGTGTAGTACTTATTGTATTAATAGATTTTGCTACAATTGCTTGTAATACTTATTATATAGCAACTGCTGGTATCTTATTAAAATATTGAAAATATGTATAAATATTATAAAGTTAAAGAGTATGTTTGTTAGAACGCACTTGAACGAACATATTTTTTTGTTTATAGCTTCGCTGTACTAAATTGTAGGTTTGTGATTTTTTTGGATCGAAGATTCTTTTAAGTTTTTGGGGCTTTTAAAAATGTAATAGACTTTAAATAAAGATTCTTAATTCTCTTAATTCTCTTATTTGTTAGATTTGTCTTTGTGCCTCGTCCTGCTGTGCACGTTAATCTCTTTTAATATTTTTTTTCACAATTTTTACTAATTTTCAAGTGTTCATCCACATCCACACTTAGAAAAGAAAAATATATGTATAGAGATATATATAGCTGGTTTTGAACCCGTGCCTCTTGGTCAGTTTCCAATACGTGTTCTACATAACTAATGTTTTTACTATTTTATTTTAGCAAACTCTCCCTTGACCTTGGTTTCTTTTATTTAAATCAGCTTAGAAATAAAATTGTTATATCAATATATAGGATTTTGTTCGACGAAAATGGAATAAAATTATTATTATATTTGCGGAGACTTCAGTTTTTAATGTGCGGATAAACTTTTAAACCGATAATGTTAGTAGAACCCAAGAGTAATTCAGATTATTGAAAAATAATGTGCAGTTTAAGCGCGCGATACCGTGAACGAGTCACTGGCCTGTTTATAAAAATCTTAAATGTAGCAAGATTTAGGTTCACATTTCTTGGTTTCTATTCAGAAAAGTAAGTAGAATAATTATAATATATAAGCGTGTCGAGCCGCAGGGGCAGCGCGATCACCATTCGCAGAAATGATACATTTATATTTACAAATTATTATTTTTTTGGTAACAAGGTAAAGCGCAGCGTTGATTTCCGCCACTCAACTCGGTATGTTTCAAATTCGACGAAAAGTGTCGACAATGTACGGAATACAGCGTGAAACTGAAATAAATAAATAAAAAAACAATTTCGATATCGATGCTCAAATTCAAAACTACCACAAATCGAAATTACACTTTCTTACAGGAGTGCAACTAAATAAAGATCATTTATTGTGGATTCGGTCAGTTACACTTACAACTCGTAATACGCCACTGTTCTGTTATGGTAGGACCTGAACGTATCTATAGATACCGATGTGTCACTCTTAGAGTCGGTTTTTGGAACAGTTTTGATTACATTACTGTTTAAGCATTCATCTGATCAAGAAATTTGATGACAGCCAATATTAACTGGCTATCATAAGATCTAACTTACAGAGATATGATAATTAGAGTAAGTTAGTCTTATTTTCGCAACATGATAAATATAATAATAATCTTACCATGTTCAGTATTCACATTTTCTCATAGTTTTGTTATGATCAAAAAATTATAGTTCAATGAATTGTATATTTTCAATGTAAAACAACAAAGTGGTTTTCTGATTCAAAAATAGTACATACGTATTATTTGTGTAATGTTACAACATATTAAATACTGAAGTGAATCTTTTATTCAATGTTTTATTCAAAATGTAATTCACAATTACATTTGGTGGTTTACATAATATGTCTCGCGTATTGCATTGCAATCATTACCGAACTGGAAGTAAATTTATTTTATAGAAAAGTACCATATTTCGGAAATTTATTCGTGGTACTCAATAATTTTAAACGTAAATTGAAAATGTTTTCGACATTCTTTCATGGAAAAAAGACAGCTAACCCGCGTACGGGTCACCTGATGGTGAGTGATCACCGCCTCCCACCCCCCGTGTTACACCAGGGAAGCTACAGGTGAGTTGCCAGGCGACAGCAGCGACACAAGCACTAAAATCACCAGAGGAGAAGCAAATCGAGCCCCAGAGGGCTCCCAGGGCATTTCATCTCAATCTGCCGACTTGTAGTGCCTCAAAACTCAAATCAAATGTTAATCAATCTTGTTAGTAATGGAAGTAATTTGACAGTTGGCCCGAGCGATGTCAACATCGCATTATTCTATCGAGACGGTTACGACCGGTATGTCATAAAAATAAGCCATTTGCTAGCGACTTATTGCTAGCGCTATGAAGACTTAAGGAACAAACTATTATATACTCGTACTTTGACAACCTTCTACCTCCGACAACACTTGCGGGATTTAATGGTTAAAATAGTGTACAATGAATGACACATTCTACTTCTTGCTCGACGTAGCTCTGACCGCTGGATCAAAACAATATATTAATATAAATTCAAATCAGGAGTTCATCCAAACACACTTTTCAGCATTATAATTTAGACTCAACTATACGAGGCAACTCAGCTTAATATGTGTTATTATGTTAATTAACACCAGAATGTTATTACTATTCGGTATGGAATGTACGTCTCATCGGATTCCTTGCAAGTCTCACAACTATGGAATATTGTTTGAAATTGTTACTTGTTGAATCATATACATTTTATTTGGTGCCCGTACTGCTATTTAGTAGCTTGTGTGACCGCGTACTTGTATTCATAATGAGTTCTAAGAGAAGACAGTGCGAATCACTTTATTAAAGAATTTTTAATGAGTGTGAAAAGCCGATTGCTTCTGCAAGCAATACTTGACACTAATGTCAAAAAGAATTATTTAGACTTCCTGAACCGGACAAAGCCAGTGAACTATTCATTAGCAGAGTTGCGGCAACGGTATTATGTCGCTAATTGCCGGCGCTAGGTACTGTCTACAGTGGAGTGGAGACTCTACGCCTCGCCTCAATAATAAAACTCCGGCGAATTCAATGTACCTCTTCATCTTGATCTTTTTCGTTTTGTTTCAACTACTTTATCTTAATGAGCTCGCTTTGAATTTGATGAGAAAAATGCTCAAAGTACTTTTGACTCGTCGTACTTTTACGCTTATTAGAAACAAAAGAAAAAGAAATACTACTGTATATTTATTTAATAATGATCTTTAATTTAAATTCATTTGTAGTAATTAAAAGAAATGTGCGCTACGTGTGGTACTAGTATATTATACGACCTTGTAAGAAAAATATATTTTACTTTAACATCGTCACAAATTATAAGGGTAAATTATATTATTATAATTCGTATTTTTGTTTTTCTATTCTCTTTTGAATATCATTTTTTGAATGTATTTGCTTTCATAAAAAGAAAAATATAGAAGTATACGTCGTAAATGAAAAAAGTGCGACATCCGCAACCGGAGTGATTGATGTCGGAGGTCATCATCTCGCCCGGCGGGTGGCGGCGGGAGTTATGATGTCTCTTATTGCATACATAAACATTTTTTATGGCAAAAAGGTAAACTTAGATAATATTAAAAATAAAGACAAAAACATATCAGTTTTTAATAAATTCTACGCTATAAATAAATAAAATAAAATTATATTTTAAAATAAAATTATTATTAATATTAACTGGATTATATTTGAAGTTAATCCGAGTAATAAAGTTTGAAGTTAATAATAATAGTTTGTTTAACCGCTTTCTTGATTGCTTAGGAAAGTGGGTCACATTGGACTTTCACGACAAGTTAAATAATGGCATATAAAATTTATAAAAAATATACTGAAGAGAACAGAAAAGACTAAATTGTAAATGACGCATAAATAAATATTATCGTACTAAACGCTGATTAATACCAATTATTAAAGTATTAGTGAATTAAACAAATTATTTAAAAAAAATACAAAATATAATTGCAATATATTGTATTATTTTTTGAATATGTATATCTAAGTGACGCTTTATTCGAATACAATAAAATTTTGTAATCTGTCATAATAACATTACGTATGATGAGTCACGCTTTAAGACAAGAATAATTGATAATAAACTAAGTGTCAATAAAGTTAATTTTGAAGCTCTAAATGCAAGTTTAAGCGCCAATAAAGTGAAATATAAAGGCAAGCAGGTAGCTCCGTACAACAGCCGCAGCGCACTGCTCTAGACTAGATACAATGCCTCGTCGAGGCACAAGCAACTTTCAAGAAAAACTTATTAAGATAATGTTGTAATTAATAATATTTATATCGTAGTTTGTCGACGCCAACGTAGCACAGATTAGTGTTTGGTTTTATAAATTGTGGTTGTACGTTAAATTTCCTCTCGAATGAAAAGAAAATCGCATATGCAGCTTTTAAAGAGTTATATAATAATTTTCTTTAAACAGCTTAGTCATACTGTACATATAAGATAATTTGTATATTCATACTTCTGAATGTTATGTCTAAACTTTTGTTTTAATATTATGGGACTTGAGGCACTCGTCCCGTACCTTTTTTATCTTGTTATTTTTTATCTAATTTTCTTATGCAAATTTCGCATATTTATAAAAGAATTCTCCACTTTGTCTATATAGATATTTTTAATAAAGTTGGGTCATATGAAAAGAGGCAAATATTTCTTATGAAAGTAATATTTTCGATGGAGACATAACTTATACTTACGGATTGTTCATATAATACGTCTGACGCAACGGTGCCACTTATAAATCCAGTTTGGACAGGCTTCATACTAATTTATATTGCAAGAAAAAATGTGTATATTTACTGAGTCTGAATTGTTATACTTTAACAGATATTTTTTATCAAGCTCTTCTCTTACCGAGTGCCTGGCAGACAACGCGCAGCTAGTCTTAGAAGGCTAAAATATGATTTGTTGGTAGGTTAAGTAGTTGGTAGGTTAAGTATAGTGGAGGATTGTATACTTTGGGAACAAGAAGAATCATGATTTTTTATTTTATTCTACTCTACTCAGCTTCACGCTACTCAGGGCAGGCAGAGGGAACTAGGGAACCTAGTGTTAGTTAGCTCACTCCGTTCCACTTTCGTTCGCCATTTTCCGCCGAATTTTGAGGCATAGCGTGTTGAGTGGCAGAATTCAACGCCGCCTTTTTGCCTTGTACCAAAAAGAAGAAATAAAAACATTAAATATTTAAATTGAAAATATTTAACATTTTATTGCAATATTTTTTTATTTTACGTCATATTAACCACCCAAACAAAGTTGCGGGCGAACATCGAATATGGGCTTAGTATTATAGAAAAATATAGTTATTTTACCTATTTTTTGTTACAAATTGGTTATATTAGGTCTATTAAATCATTTATCTTTCTATTATTTAAATAATTTAAAACAAGGAATAAATTAATACCAGTAAGGTTGTTTGAGGCCTGTCGTGGCGCAGCGGCACAAGAGTGTGACTGTAACCATGTACACCAACCTGTATCTGTTATTTTCAATTCAAATATTTAATGTTTCATTTCTTCGCTCTGGTAATAAGGCAAAGCGCGGCGTTGAGTTCCGCCACTCAACACGCAATGCCTCAAATTCGGCGGAAAGTGGGGAACGGAAGTGGAACGGAGTGTCGTAACACTAGGTTTCACTTTCGTTCCCTCTGCTTACCCTGCCTAGTGCGGGATACAGCGTGAAGCTGAGAATGAGTAAGGTTGTTGCCAGTATTTTTTTTATAACCAAAGTAACTTTCTTACTTTATAGTACTTATCAAATTCACGCTATGCATATTGTCGTAGTATTTTTTTAATGTAAATTTCTTCGAAGCTTATAACATTAAGGTGAATCTGAAAGAAAGTGCAAAGTAAATACTACACCGCGCTGTCAAGAGCTTTACTTTAAGAAAGTCGACGTTTCCCTTAAATGGATATCCGATGTAAGCGGGATTACGTCCCATTCACGCCTCATCACCTTATTGCGCTGATTTATGCGCCGAATAAAGCAGTAACGCCTCGCCCCCGCTTGCCCTCGTTCGCTCTCACTCCACGTTTGACTTTCTCAATATTATTTTACTGTAAAATATAAATATTTATTTATATATAGGTTTCTTTTCATATACAGTCACACACAAGCACTTAACTTAACCATTGTCATACAGATTTATATAGTAATCGAGGCTGTTGTGGCGTGGGAGGTACATTATTGAATTTTACCATTAAATACGAAATGAATTTCCCTTTTAGACACTTACCGCCGAATTTGAGGCATTGTTGGGTGACGGAACTCAACACCTCACTTATGTTTTTACGAAGACGAATAAATAAAATATAAATTCTTAATTTCCTTAAGAACCAACACTGTCTCATTCACAGCCGCACGCTTGTGCCCCTGCGTTAGACAATTCATGTTATAGTTTTGGTTGCCTTGCTCCTAGGCCATGATGTAAGCAATAATATTTTATGATAGCTAGGGAGTCACGCTCCTGTAGCTTCTCTGGTGCTACGCGGAGTCGTGGGCGACGGTGATCACTCATCATCAGGTGACCCGTACGCTCGTCAGCCATTTCTTGTCCTTAAAATAAGCTCTTAAGATAAACGAGTACATCTTACTACCTATCACCAAGTAAGACAATTCAAGTAACAGAAACTGTAGCACGGTTAGATTTCTGAAGAGACTGTAAATGTTGCTTGTAGTTTCAGATTTTACCATTGTAAGTATTTACGTAATGCTTATATTTAAAGAATAAATATAAGATCAATATTATCACTCTAAATATATATTATGTTATCGTGATATTAGTTTCCAGAGTGTTCTATAGATTTCATCAATATCGAATAGCAAAGGTCAAAAGTTCTCATATAAAAGTTCCGTAATATAAATAGAAAAGAAATTGCGACCGAAAGTTTTCTCATTGAAGTTTCCTTTAGTGAATGAACGCACTAGAGCTGACACGTGACGCCATCCGCTTACACTTGTACAAACAAATAAATATGGCTAATATTTCACTTAAGTACTATATTATCAACGATATCTTTATTTTAAAACACTGATAGTTTTCTAACTATTATAAAATTAGCATTATATGTATATGCATATTAATTGGGTTAATTTATTATTTCAAGACTGATATATTTTATTATAAATATAAAATTAAATTTGCTCGATAAAATTTTAAAACAGTATGATTTAATATTCAGTACATTAATCACGAAGTAATAATTCATTTAAATATTCATAGCTTCCTATGCCTCCTCGCGCAAACTAAATTTGGCTTTATTCCGATTACAAATTAATTTCGAAGTTAATGTATTCTAGGAAAGCGAAATTTTAGTATCACTATTTACAACCAAATCAAAATTTTCGATGTAGACATATTGTTCTAAATGGAAAATTATTATTTTAAAATCGTTATCTTAAACTTGGCTCACAGATTCCTTCTGCATTTGAAATTATCATATCTTCATACTTATAATAGTAAGGAATGAAACGGACAGTCTTAACACTAGGTCCTACCAGTACAAGATAGGGTATATATATAATAGTCTAACGTAGTGTGTAGGTAAAATTAATTTAATATAATATATATTTGTGAAGAAATATTAATATTAATTTATTACTAAATCTATTTTATTTATGCGTCCTGAGAAAAACAAACGTCCTCGCGGGACTGAGAATATTTTTCTGTGTAAAGTTTTGTTCGGAGCGACGATAAATAAGTGACACATCAATAGCGTGGCACCTGGAATTGAAACGCAAGAATACTTCCCGTCACTAAAGTCCCAAAGGGCAATAAATCTTTAGCAAATTGTATAAATTGAATGAAACTTTTAAAAATGTTTTGATAAATTTATCAATAAATTAATAAAGCATAGAAGCCATAACAGAAAAGGTTTAGTAAAAAACAGTAATTTATTTTGTGAATTTTTATTATTGATCTTGATTTTAGCCTTTTTTTGCTTTGCATTGATTATAATGTGAAATACTGTTTTTATTATATTTTATAAGTGTGTTGTGTTTTTAGTGTTTGTTGGAACTTCTTGTACCTTATTTTGACTATAAGCTGATAACAGTGAATAGTTGTTCCTTACAAAACTCTTGGTGGGCGCCGACCCTCCGAGACTTCCGTGCTAATTTCAGAATTGTACGTTGTTTCCAACGGAAAGTGCAACCGATAAAAATTAACAAACTTATATTCTTAGGTAGATACACTTATTTTGAATAAAATAAGGTAAAATTATGACTTAAAAAAATTATTAACATTAAGATTTGTACTGCAAGTTCTCACTATAACCAAATTTCATAATTGAGTGGTCTACAGTTATGAAAATAGATTACAGTGAAAACAACGTTTATGGAATTAATACCAGAAATATTCTATTAAATTTTAAATGCATACAACTAGGTAATAACAAAGACACAAAAATGGGATCAGCAAAAACTATATAAGATTTTTTTTTGTGTTCATAAAAGCAATAAAATCATATGTCTATAATATTGAATGTAACTGAAAACATTCTTAATAAGAGGCCATACAGTATAAAAATAAACTCCCACCACTAAGTTAATCTATTTAAATAATTATGCAAAAATAGATAAATGCAAAGTTGTGACCAGCCCGTACACTAAGCAGTCAACTAAATGACAGATACAGATAACTTGTATTTATTTATTTGTTATACATTTTTTGCTGACACTATTATTTGCTGTAACGTTTACTGAGGAGTAACCAATGACAGCCGGTGTGTGTGCTACTGTAACTACAATTTAGAGTACAAACTACACGGGTGACATTTATAAAGTATACGCTACAATGATGTTATTTACGTAACGTGTTACGAGTTCGTTACGTAAAATGTTTTTAACCTAATTTATGTCTGAACATTGTTATTTGCTACAGACTAAAAAAACTTAATCAATGGAGGTAAATCTGATCAGCCAGTGTGTATCCTGTCATAAGATAAAGCAATAAAAGGCTTTCAATTAGACTATTGCTAGCTCTTTTCAATCATCTAAAAAGCTCCAAAGATAATTCTGCTTAGAAGAGCCAGCAACAAATTCAACAGTTGTTTTTTTTAAGATAAGTGGTAAAAATATTTTTTACATTAACTTTCAGCTATATTAACATAAAAAAAATAAAGCAATACCTAACAACAATTAAACAAAAAACCCTAACTATAAAAAATAAAACAACTTCCAAACCATCGAACAAAAATATTTTACAATACTTATAAATAAAATATTTTCCCAAAATATTTAAGTTTATTATATGAATTTTAAACAACTAAAATTATCTTTTCTGTGCACAAGTGACGGTAGCTTTCCAGTTGTAATTCAAGTTGCAGTGGACTCAAAGCTTTGTGCAAACTTGCTGCCGCTGAGATTACTGTACTGTACGGGGTGAAGTGTCATTGTACTGGGATCAGGTTTCAACTAATTAAAACTCGAAATACTGGCATTATTGATTATAATACATGTGATATCAAACTATTATAATATGAACTACTTCGCGCGAATGATGCCGCAAACGTAATACAATTAATGAATAAATAAAATTGTCATATTTATAATGGCTATATTATATAGAACCAAGTGCTAAGACTCTCCTTTTCGTTCCCCACTTTCCACTGAATTTTTGGTATCGAGTGACGGAACTCAACGCTGCGCTTTGCCTTGTTACCAGAGCGAAGATATGAAAACATTAAATAATTAATTGGAAAATACTAAATATTTCATTGTATGTAGAGATAACCGTACCCTATACGTACCGATAACCAGTCACGTTTACAGTCACGCGCGTGTGCCCCATCGCCATGACAGGCCTCTATTAACTAGAGGCCTGTCGTGAATAATAAGAATAAATTAATAATAATAAAGATAAATAAATACCAACGAACAACATACTATCTGAAGAGCAAACATGATGCAGACGGAACCATAAAGGATGCAAGGAACAACTTATTTTTGATAGTGTATTTCAAAAGCGCACAACTACATACAATATTAATCTAAATGTTACTGATAGAGTAACAGAAGCACATAAGAAACTCACTCCACTAGACCTTAAGGATAAAACTATGCAATTTTACAGAAAAACTGATTCCAAGAATTGGCAAATAGTAATTCGGAAAAAAATACATTGACGTTTCATTTACATAATTTTAAAAATTTAAATATAAACTTAAATGCATCAAATAAATGATTCACTCTTTCCAGAAACGGAAGGATCTGCAATAGCTATTCACGATCAAGGTATCAATACTAATTAGTCTTCTCTCTTCTCTTAAAAGCTTCCGTCAAGGAATGTCATCCCGATACAAAATAGAAAATTTATTTAGAGTTTGTTTAAATTTAAAGAGTTTGTTTAAAAGACCTGTCCTTATTTTTGCTTAATTAAAACTTCAATAGGATATTCTAAATTTAATTAATATGTTTGAAGTCCGAAGTGTTGTTTGAAGCCCAAAGTGTTGTTAACATGGGTCTAACTTTTACCTTTTCTTCATAGTCTTTTAATAATTCTAACATTAAAATATTAAAGTTTCACGTGATTTTTGCTTATAACTTTTAAGACAGACATGTTTTTTTTTTATATAACTATGACTTTTCACTCTTTTCTACACCAAATAAGACTTGAACGTCGAAATTGTCTTTCTAGGTTGCTTATTTTAATGGTTTGAATTTCTATTCTTTTCTTCAAAAGCTCAGTTTTCATTTCCAAGTTATTAAACTTTTCGTTGTGGAGTTGCTGTATTGTACATTTAATTTAATCTTTAATTTCTACCATATCTTGTTTTTGTTATTTTATGTCTTGGCTATGAATTTATTAGCGATCTTTTTTAGAAAAAGACATTTCAGGTGTTATAATACTTTTTAAAATTTTATCTCCGTCGCTTTTATTTATAAAAAAATGTATCTGATATAAAAACGCAAATGTTTAATACATCGAGATTACTTTATTTTAACTTTTTAGTTATTTTTATTAACAAGTACAATGTTGGCAGTGACACAATCGCGTCCTCTTTTTCATCATCTCTCTGTATCTATATTGTATAACAATAACAATTTAAGTATAAATTTATTAAGAAACATTGGTTTATCAGTGCCTTTATATTTATATTCTGAAAAACTAATTTGAGTACATGTTATCGTGTGGGTTTCGTAACCTTTATAGAATGAATAAAGTAGCAAAAACTATACGCTTCACTAAATATGTAAATACAAACAATCTTATGTGGAAAAACAAATATTACGGTTCGAATATTTAGTTTTGTTTATCAAAAAAGTAATTTTACGCGTGACGGGGCACATCGGGTGCGCCTCACCTCGCTGCCTTCACCGTGTACAACGCGGTGAGTGAAAGATCTATTTTAGAGAGAGTAAAGTTAAGTTGAGGTGATTTGTGCTGACTCAAAATATAATTAATTATTCTTTGAAGTACGAAGTCATTTGTAGACACAAATATTTCAGTATTCTTTTGTCAGTAAAATGTATGACGCATGTATCACTGAATTTTGCTCGTTATTTGGGCTATTACTAAACATCGCCCTAGTTATATAAATAGTATTAACGTAATACAATTGCAAATAATAAGTATTTTGCTAAACGTCACAGTCAAATCATCATCATTTACTTTATTAAAACATACGATTTGTGAGAAATTTAAAAATCCTTAGTAAAAACTTTTAGTAAAGACCTTTGAATAACTTTCTTAATCCACACAGGACAACTTAATTAGGACAACTTTATTTGTTGTCATACATATGAGTTACAATCGACTTTTTGTTCGTAACAATGCTTATATTTTAATGTAAACCTTTTCGGATGACTGTTAGAGAAATATTGTGCTCATTTAACATTGCTCATAAATAAGACGATATGGTCCCAAAAAATATATTTTATAAAAGCCTATAGTAAAGCATACATATTCAAAATTCCCTTTGATGTATTCACAGAGAGAGCTGTGAGCTACGGTCGCGTTGATAGCAAACGTATTTTGTGTGCATGTTGATCAATAGCGGCCCGCGGCTTCGCTGCTGCTTAAATTACACTATTTTATTTACATGTTCAGTTACTTTATTGTTCTAATAAAATTATCACCTTTAAAACATTAAACAAAATAACAGCTAAATTAATAAAATTGTTGTGGCATTTTATTTTTTAAATTAACGTAATTTTCTATCTTTTAACCGATTTAAATAAAACTAACCCTTAATTTTGCTAAAACATAATCGTAAAAACTGCAAAAATGTGAAATGATGTTAAATCTGGTGCTATTTCTGAGATTAGGGATTACAAAAGCGAAGACAAACATACTTAAATAAAAAAATCACTATAAGATTTTCACAAGATCGCAAGTATAGGTCATGCTATTACAAAAAAATATATACAACTATAAAAGGTAAGGTCACTTGCGACACAAATCATCTTTGAATAACGTCTGTTCCATTAAGGACGCAGACGACGGCCCCTGAATATACTCCTTTGTGAACAATGTTCTTGGAAATGTAATTTAGATGATCCTCCGCGATCTGCGCAATCTCGTATTCATGGCAACCGATCACTGATTCAATTAATTCAATAATATCGGAGATATTGCTTCATTACGGACCTTCCTCCGCCGACACTTACACGTTTATATATTAAATGTAATCCATTGATCCATTGAAACTAATGGAGATTTCTCCTTGTAATCTCAGCATAATAAAATATCTTGCGAAAATAAAATATTTATTATAAGTATAGTATTCTTATATTCTACGTACCTCATAAATATAGTGATATTATTATATTATATTAATACGAAACAGAAAATATATATTGAATTCAAATTAAGTGGATCCACTTTACCTGACGTTGAAAGAGAAAAATTATACGACACTAACTATTTTACATATCACTAAAAGTATTCTTCATTGGTCATTTTTTCTACAACGAGGCTACCAATCAGCGTTTCCCCGCAAATGCCATAACGGAGCTGGCCGCCTTACAAGTACTAACGGAAGCCGCTAACAAAGTATCTTAAAATAAATATATATACATTTCGTATATATATAATAACGAAGGACAGTAATTAATTTTATTGACTTTATCGTAAATATTATTTTATTTATTTATATATTTCTTTATAAAAGATGAATGAACATAGGACATACAATTATGGATATATTTAAATATATACAATAACTTGGCATAATGAAAGTACACAAGCAAAAAAAAAAGAACATTTGTCACTAAAAAAAGAACATCTCAACATTTACGTTGCTTTTCGGTTATAATAATCAATACACTTTTAATACATTTTTTAAAATTATAAATCATTATTCGTTGTTGTAGCATCGGCTTTTATTATTTTCTCTCATTATTGTCAGTGTATGAAAGACACACTTTCATGATTATTTTCCCAATAAAATGATTTGATATTTTTACTCTAAGTGACTGTAGCCTGTTATGATACATTCTCTGTAAAATAAAAAATATAGATTTATTTATTGAAATAACATTTTAAGTAACATAGCCCGTAGCTACAATTACTATGTTTGTTGTAAAAATAAATGAATTTATTTTTACTTTGCTTTCATGCAATTATATGGAATAAAATTAAATTGCCTATTGATTTCGTTGTAATATACAATCAAATTTGGTACTACGGTACGATCTTTGTGCTGGCTCATAGCAGTAGCGTAGCGTAGCGCAGAAGACTACTACTAAATATGCTGCCAATAATTATTAAATTCAGCATTCTTCTTATATTGCTTGACGCACATTTAGGAGGTAGGCAGAGGGAACTTGTGATACGAGTCTTAAGACATTCCCGTTGCGTTCCCCATTTTACGCCGAATTTGAGATAATGCGAATCGAGTGGCGGAACTTAACGCTGCGCTTTACATTGTTCATCCAATTAAGATAATTATTGAAATGTAAAAATAATACGTATAAAACAAAAAAAGTGTAAAATACTTATATTTAAATTGTGAGACTATAACTAAATATTTTCATATTTAGCAAATTGAAGTGACAAAATTATTTATAATATCAGTCTTAGATATATTTATTTCATTCTCATTTCATAACAAATAAATAAATATATTTATTTCTCTATCAGGAAGACCGTCGTCATATTTTAAACTCGTATTTATAATGCATTTACATTTTAGGACAGTTTGACCGACTTTAGAACTTCTTAAACCAAAGCATTAATGAGTCTAAGAAAGTTCTAGCGTAATTATCACAATAGCCGAGGTGGAAGTTTGACGCTATTGTATTAGAAAGTTTCTCAGTGTGGAACAGAGAGTGTGTGTGTGCGTGTGGCGACCACTAATAACTATAAATATAATAAATATGTTTTAGTAAATCTATGTGATAAAGACGGAACACTAAAAGAAAGAAAAAAAAAGACAACAGCATCTTACTTATAATAAACTTATCCCATCAATTAAAAAAAACAATCATACTTACAATCAAATTTTTCGTTTAGTTTAATGTAACGAAAAGTGTGGCACAAAATCCACTGAGGAAGTGCAATATAAGAGGTCTAGGTCGTGCCTGTGACGGCGCGCCCGCGCTCGCGCTCGCGCTCGCGCCAACCTTCACCTAAAACCGTCTCTTTGCAATCGACGAACTTTTACTTTTGACACTCAAAAGAAAAAGCAGAACAGACAGCTCAAAAGAGTAGAAGCTGAACATTTTTATTTTTTAATTTAACTCAGAGCTTACTTTGTGCAATAACATTAAAATTGAACAAACGATTACGTTTTCTAGTATTTGTTGCAAATTCAAATGCTGTTTCAGACTCGTATGGTGTCTGACTCCAAAGGGTATTTTTATGGGTTCTGATCCTATTCCGACGACTTTACGAATAAACTGCGCGGAGTACAAAAATAATACATTTATTTTTACTATAAATATTACTTCAATGATAATCCATTTAATGTTGTTTTTCTTTAATGTAAACTCGATATACTTATTTAATAATTTAAATAATAACTAGGAACACAACATTTATCTTATTTGAATATAAACATTATATTCCTATTAGGAGAAACTTACTAAGTTTAGCAATTTGCCCTTTTCATATATTACATATTCTGAGCCCTGTCGTGGCGCAGCGGCTCAAGCGTGTGACTGTAACCGACAGGTTCTGGGTTCGATCCCCAGTCGATGAAATGAAATATTTAATATTTTTGTTTTATTTTCTTTGTTCTGGTAATAAGGTAAAGCGCGGCGTTGAGTTGCGCCACTTAATACGCAATGCCTCAAATTTGGCGGAAAGTGGGGAACAGAAGTGGAACAGAGTGTCTTAACACTAGGTTCCCTGGTTCCCTTTGCCTAACCTGCCTCGTGCGGGATACAGCGTGAAGCTGAAAAAAAAACACATACTCGTATAATTTAATGTGCTTATTACGGAACTTATATTTCATTAATCTTTTATTTTATTACATAATTCTATATTTAAAAAGTCTTTGTACAGTTGCAGTCTTAATATTTTTAATAAAACACTATTTATTACTGGACACTTTATTTAATATAAATACAATGAAAGCATATTATTTTCGTAACGCAATACTTTGGTACTTCTCTCGCCGCCGGAGGCTGCGAAGTATGAAAGAAATTAAACCAATATATCTCACAGATTCATTTTTATTATCTTCACTACTTCAGTGATGATAATTAAATATTATTTACTGCAAACGTATATTACAATAGCAAAATTGGAATACGTTAAAATGATAAATATATAAAATATAAATGTTTTTAATGAACAGTTTCTCAGTAGCTATCAGATTACTTTTGTTGAGGTGGTTATTTTTAAATTAACTTTGAACCCTATTATTATACGAAGTTGACGAGTTTTACGTGGCCACGTCTAAATATAAATCGTCAGCTGAAAACAATTACGTTGAAATAAGGGCTCTTGATAAAACAATATTGACGGCGAACAACGCGCGCCATACATAATGTATGCCGCGCCGCGCCGCCCGCCCCACGCCGCGTCGCTCGCCTCATATAACATATACCCACTTGTCAAACTTACTACGTTATTACATTTACTTTTATTTGTATTTTTTCTACACTGACTTGTAAGTTTGTGAACATTATATTTTTTTCAGATTTACACTAAATCTCGTCCATAGCTGGGTTGAAAGAGATAACCTGGGACTCTAGTGATGAGACACTCCGTTCCCGTTGAGACGGTTAACCCCGTTATACACATCGCTTTTGCGCCACCTCCGTAGTATAAAATATTTTTTTATTAAAACTATTACTAGTAACATTTCAATAATACTTATGAGTAAAAATAGAACTCATTTCATGCAACGAATCATTCTGTCCCTGTTGTCTCTTATCTAACTTCTTTAAAATACACTATGCACAAATAAACAAATAATTATACAAAAGGCTTCTTACCAGTCAATAGAGTAGAGATGCTCTCTGACTTACGTCACAATGAACTTAGTGTAATATAAACTACGAATATTCTTTTCTTAATGTTTGGATACTGAGATTAGGAAAACCCAAAATAATAATAGACGTCCTTAGAACAGGGCGTTTACGACAATGTATATTACTGGGCCTAGTCTGTAATTCTGATTTATGCAGTTCCTGTTATTTTGTGTTGTAAATATTTATACAGTCGCAAATATTTTCGAATACACTGCATGCGATTGGCTGTTAGCGTGAACGTTGTGGGCTTGCTTCCTTCTCGAACGACCGAGAACGAACTGCAGGATATCTCAAGATAAAAGCAACATTTTACCGAGGCGTCACAGTAGATTGTTCAAACGAACCCGCGGTGTCTTATATAGGTAGAGAAGAATTTTGCTGAGTTTTATTGCGTGGGACAACATTCACCGGTGACCCGCAAATTGCTGCTCGTAAGTAAGGCAATTTTTACCGGCTGCTTGGAAAAAAAGGCCTCTAAACAAGCCCCAACACTAAGTTGCCTCTGCCTTCACTGCTACATGCACATGTACATTGTATATGCTATATCTGTGTGTATTTATGTCCTTGAAAAATTTTCTTGTATCTGCATTTGACCTTTTGCTTTTTAAATCTCATATTACAATACATTACAATTTTGAGTGAAAATCATTATATAACCACATTATATGTATATTTCTATATTAGCAGCGTCATGTAATACACGTAAGCGGAGGGATGCCCAAATAAAGGTTTTCACGTATAATTTCAATAGGTGCGAGGCGAGAGCAGACAGCCCTGATAAATGGCGGGCAGCGTGAGTGCTCTAATAACATTTTATCAATCAACCCCTAACCCTGCACTCAACCCCTTTCCCACACTCTCCCTTTCCTGCGCCTCCCTCCTCTGGGGCTGCCTCGTCCCGCACCTCGCGGACGTCCGTCCTAAAGGAGATAAGGGACGCTAATGATGCCAGAAAAAGGGGTTCTTTTCAAAATATGAAACTGATACATATGATTGTTGAAGTATTTCTTTATGCCTTTTATTAAAAAATATATTCTAGTTATTCTAAGGAAATTCCTTTTATCCAATTTTGTCTTCGAACATTTCAAAAGGTTTGTGTTTATATTACGTAAGATATATAAATATGGTTCAGTCCATTACTATTCTAAATATATAAGTACTTCGTTAGTATAATGTACTATAATTAAAGTTCTATAAAAAGAAAATTCTAATTATACGAACTTTAATTATATTATAATTGAGGATAGTATAATTAGAATATTATTCATAGAATATTATAGAATTTAATATCGCTGATAAAAAATATGAGGAAAAAGAATAAATTTTGCAAGCAATACTAATAAGCAATCTCAAACCTCCAAGTACAAAACATATATTTATTAAATTAGGCAAAACACAACCACCCACATTACGTTTACTCACCAAAATATGTATAGTTATAACTGAGTATATAATTGTGATAAGACTTTTGACACGTGCAATAATAGAACACACTCTCACCAGCGCGGGGGTACGGCATTGTTCCTCTATACTATGGTTTATTTTTTAACTTATTTGGGAGACCAGTACCTCAAAATACCATTGTAGTGTGCTAAAGTGTTTCAACAGACTTTTTTTGTCGAACAGCTCAACGAAGTTATATGTTCGTTCGTTCGTTATAGCTGTTTATTGTCGATTGACTAATGATGACAATGGTTGCATCATCATCAGTCAACCGACGTCCACTGCTGGACATTAGCCTCCCCAATGCGCCTCCAATACGGACGGTTCGTCTGCGCCGTCCCGTCCGTGGTCTCCATTCGAGAACCTTACGGCCCCAACGGCCATCAGTTCGTCGAGCTATGTGCCCCCCCCACTGCCACTTCAACTTGCTAATCCGATGGGCTATGTCAGTGACTTTTGTTCTCCTACGGACCTCCTTATTTCTTATTTTATCACGTAGAGAAACACCTAGCATAGCCCTCTCCATAGCTCGTAGCTCGAGTGACCTTAAGCTTTCTTATGAGGCCCATAGTTAGAGACCACGTTTCAGTCCCATAAGTCATCACTGGTAACACACACTGGTTGAAGACTTTCGTCTTGAGGCACTGAGGTATTTTGGACGAGAAGATGTGACGAAGTTTCCCGAACGCTGCCCAGCCGAGTTGGATTCGTCGATTCCTCTCCTCTTTCTCAAAGTTCGACTTACATAGTTGGACCACTTGGCCTAGGTATATATAATGGTCCACAAGTTCGAGAACAGAGTTCCCAACGGATATAGGGGTGGGCACAACATGGACATTCAACATGACTTTCGTCTTGTCCATATTCATTTGAAGGCCCACCTGTTGGGAGACTCTGTTGAGGCCTTGAGCATAGTGCCTAAGTCCTCCAGCGATTCTGCCATGACAAAGATATCATCTGCAAATCGAAGGTGAGTGATGTACTCGCCGTTAATGTTGATGCCGAACCCTTTCCAGTCTAGAAGCTTGAAGACGTCTTCTAGCGCGGTGGTAAACAGTTTCGGAGATATAACGGAGATATAACGTCTCCCTGTCTTACCCCACGCTGTAATGGAATAGCCTTTGTACGCTCTTCTTGTACTCGAATCGACATAGTGGCGTTTTTGTACAAACACTTCAACACTTCGATATACCGATAGTCAATATGGCACCGTTGGAGAGACCGAAGCACAGCCCAAAACTCGATCGAATCGAAGGCTTTTTCATAGTCCACAAACGCTAAGCATAATGGTAGGTTATACTCTTGGGTCTTCTGTATAACCTGCCGCAGCGTATGTATGTGGTCTATGGTAGAAAAGCCCTTTCGGAAACCGGCTTGTTCGGGAGGCTGGAAGTCATCAAACCTATGAGCGAGACGATTAGTAATGACTCTTGAAAACAGCTTGTAAACATGGCTCAGGAGCGATAGCGGCCTGTAGTTCTTCAATTGGATGTTATCTCCCTTCTTGAAGAATAAGACGACGATGCTCCTGTTCCATGCTTCAGGTGTGGTACCTTCAAGCAGAACCGAATTGAAGAGCTTCTGAAGGACTTTAAGCACCGGTTTTCCACCCGCTTTCAGAAGCTCCGAAGTGATTCCATCCTCACCCGGTGCCTTGTTGTTCTTAAGCTGTTTCAGAGCCATCCTAATCTCGTAAAGACTGACGTCCGGGATGTCTTCGGTGGAGTGTCGGGTTAGCTTGGCTCTCGGATCTTTCTCCAAGCCAACATCAGGATTGATAGACGATGTGTACAACTGTCCATAGAAACTTTCAACTTCCCTCAGAACCACGGCTTTAGTCGACGTTATACTGCCGTCCTCCGTTTTCAGTCTGGTCAGCCGGCTTTGCCCAATAGAGATGTTCCTAGCGAACATTTTTGAGCCTTGGTTTCGCTCGATTGTGTCTTCAATACGTTTAGTATTAAAAGCACGAATGTCGCGTCGCAAGGAAGTTTTAATCTCTCTATTGAGCTGCCTATATGACTCCACGTGGTCGGGCGACTGCAGCATCATTGAACGTCGATTTGCCATGAGTTCGAGAGTATGGGCCGAAAGTTTTTGAGGTCTATCTTTACGTTGTGTAAAGAACTTTGACCCCACTTCGTGGACAGTTTCCACAAACCTGTTGTTAATATCGTCCACTGTAACACAATCCTCTAGAGCACTGAAGCGATTCTTCAATTCTAGTTGAAAGCTCTCGGGGTTTTGAATATAGGCATAAGATAGTCGGAACGTAGACATCAGTCGAACCCTTTCGACTTTAACGTGCCTCTTACTATTCGGTGATCACTTCCGGTTTTCACCCTGTGAATCACGGAAACATCGTTGAAGATGTGTCTCTTGTTGGTCAAGATGAAGTCTATCTCATTTTTGACCGTACCATTTGGGCTTATCCAGGTCCACTTCCTCTGAGGCGGCTTCTGAAAAAAGGAGTTCATCATAAAGAGTCCCTCCTTTTCCAGAAAGTCGGCCAGTATCTGTCCTCTTTGGTTTCTCTGTCCATATCCAAATTGCCCCACTCTCAACTCTGAATCACCTCTCCTGCTGAGTTTCGCGTTAAAGTCCCCCATAACAACAGTGAAGTGAGTTTTGGAGGTATGTATGGCTCTACTTACGTCCTCATACATAGCCTCAACTTCATCATCTGAGTGTGACGAGGTCGGTGCGTATACCTGGATGACCTTCAGCGAATATTTTTCAGATATTCTGAGTATCAGGTATGCCACCCTGCTCGGCACACTTTCGATGGTTGCAATGTTCTTTACAAGGGACCTGCGGACGATGAATCCGACACCACCTTGGGATTGCTGTTCACCCTCCCGGTAGAAGAATAAGTTGCCGGAACTCAAGGTCACGGTATCCTCCCCCTCTCTTCAGACTTCCGATAACCCAATTATATCCCAGTTCAACTTACTCAATTCTTCTTCCAGCTCCACCATCTTCTCGTCTGTCCTCAACGTGCGTATGTTGTTGTTACCAGGGCCAGTGTCCGTTTAAGGTGGTAGCCGTGTCTCTGCCGGGGATTCTTACCACCCCCTGCCCCACCGTTACCATGACCGCTACCGGAGCCAGGAATAGTGGGGCTGCCGGGGACTAGGGGCCTGGTTTTTATTTGAACGCTCATTAAGGGGATTTGCCCATACTTGCCACGCTGGGCAGATGGGTTGGCGAGCGCAGAACAGTTGGTCTGTGTAAATAAGGAGGAATGCTGCTGCCCATCCCACCTTCGGCAATTTTATGCCGATCTGTTCTCTTAGTCGCCTTTTACGACACCCACGAGAAGAAATGGGGTAGTGGCAATTGTATTCTTAAGCCGCCACCACACGGCGTTATTAATGTTATTTACTCGCGCACACTTTCCCCAAGAAGCTAAAATTCAAAGGAATATTACCGAGCTCGATATAACACAAACACACACACAAATTAAGCTCTCGTCTGTCCGTTGGATCTTTTTCGTTGTGTCTTTCCGACCAAGCGAGTACCATAGTTTTTTAAAATGTCATATTAAAATCCTTTTTCAAATTAATAAAAATCAAACAGGGATTTTAACATATTAATAAAAATAAATGCGTGATGTCGTGCATTTACGTAACGTTCGTCTTGTTCATATTGTCGCTATTAATTGACCATACAAATACCTTCCATCGAAATTTTAAGACACAAGCAGTGCGCTCACTTACCCATTGCGGTTCATGTAAGTTATAGTACCATAATACCATGCCGACTATCATAATACCATACCGTATACCATAATATAATACCATAATATTTGTCCCTAAACAAGTATGCCAAGTGCAAATTTTAATTAACAAATTTTTTCCGGTTTTTATGGTGAATAAAATATTTGAGAATAATTTACAAACCACAATGCACATAAATAAAACCAAGCATGATTTTTGTTTATTATCTTCCATATGGATCTGTAGACGTTGTTACGTCCACGTCTGACACATTATTATTTGTCTGTATTTAACAAAGGATATTTTTATTTTCTTAATTTACCGGTACGCCACTGAAAAATAAAGAACAATAATTAAAGTAAAAGGTATAAATTTCAACATAGCAATTCATTCGATTGTCAAGCACTGCTTGCTACAGAGCTGTTTGATATATTGCCAACACTTTACAAAATGGCTAAGGCGCCGGAAGCTCTCTTGTTAGTATTTTATTTCGATATTCCTAAATTAGAAAGACCATTCCTATCTTAATATCATAATTTTTTGCATTACTCAGTTTCACGCTGTATCCCGTACATTGCAGGGTAGGCAGAGCGAACTAAGGAACCTAGAGTTAAAACACTCCGTTCCCCACTTTCCGCTAAAATTAAGGCATTGCGTGTTGAGTGGTGGAACTCAACGTCACGTGTTGCCTTGTTACCAGAGTGAAGAAATAAAAACATTAAATATTTAAATTGAAAATATGAAATATTTCTTTTCCTCGAGTGGGGATCATATCCACAACCTGTCGTTTTTACAATCACACAGTGCCGCTGCGCCACGACAGGCCTCATTTCTAATTAAATTTGTATTTTTATATTAGTACTATTTGAGTTATTCTTAACTTAACTAAGGTTTACGCTGTTCCCCTAGCGAGGTAGCCAGAGAAACGGGGTGACAAACGTTATAAGATCGCTTTGAGTTATATTTAACTATATTTGTTTTGGTGATAAATTTCTACTTTTATTTTATTCTAAATCTTAATTCTATTGAAACCATATTTGTTACATACCAGTTTTAATTTATAAGGATCCACAGCTCTGACAAAAACAAGTGAGAATTCCGAACGCAAGTGTAATGCTGTGCTCCGTAGGCCGTGATGCGCCGACAGTGCGGCGTGAGCTATGGCACGTAGCGACGTGCTACGAGGCGTAGCGGGCATTGTGCAACAAGTGTTTTGATTCAAGGACGATTTCTATTGAAAGGGCTGCTTTTTGTAATCTAAACACATTTTTTTGACTTATTACCAAAGCGAAGAAAATGAAACATAAAATATTTAAATTGAAAATATTAAATATTTCATTTCCTCAATTGGGCATCGAACCCAGAACCTGTCGTTTATAGTCAAACGCTTGTGCCACTGCGCCACAACAGGCCTCAAAGACAAATTTTTAGGAAACTAAACTCATTTTTAGAAAATTTATTGAAATTTGAACCAACCAAGCACTCTGACCACTAAGCCATACGTTTTTTAACACAATCTATTTCAAAATTTCTTATGAGCTTGTCACACGTTAATGCTTGCTATCAGGGTAACTATTTTGTTTTTATTTTTACCAGAGCGAAGAAATGAAAGTATTAAATATTTCATTTTTTCGTGAGTGCATCAAATTTACAACCTGTCGCCGTTACACTCGCATGCCCGTATCACCGTGCCACTACAGACGTCAATTGTCCCTAAGTACTCACTCTACTACAGCAATGGCAACACGCATGGGCCAACTCGACCTGGCTGTCACCACCCCTAGCGTTTAAAACTGGCGTTAAACGCAGTGACCAAAGCCACTACGGCTTTGGTCACTGCGTTTCGGATGAGGTAATGCCGGGCACCAAAGCCCATCCATCTTAAGGACAAGCAACGTCCCTGTTGCTCCTCTGGTGCTACACAGGGCCGTGGGCGACGGTGATCACTTACCATCAGGTAGCCCGTGCGCTCATTTGCTGTGTCTTTTCCATAAAAAAAAATCTCTACTCAGCTTCACGCTGTATCCCGCACATGGCGGGGTAGGCAGAGGGAACTTAGAAATCTAGTGTTAAGACACTCCGTTCCATTTCCGTTCCCCACTTTCCGCCGAATTTAAGGCATTGCGTGTAGAGTGCGGGAACTCAACGAAGCTCTTTGCCTTGTACCAGAGCAAATAAGTAAAAAACATTAAATATTTAAATTAAATATATTACATATTTCATTTTCTGGAGTGGGGTCGAACTCACAACCTGTCGCTTATAGTCACGTTTGTGCCGCTGCGTCGTGACAGGCCTAAGTAAGTCTTTATTATTCTATAAGTCAAGTAAGTATCTGTCTGATGTTATAATTACAAATTGCGTACAACACATGATTGTTTTGGTCTCGAACTGCAGCTACAGTAGGTTACATCTATTAATCGAATGTAATACTTATAGCCGTCTTTGATAAAAATATCCAACTCAAAAATGTACTTTCAAGGCGAGTCATGGCTCAACCAAACATACTTTCTATCCCTTGTATAAGTTATATTTACAATTAAATTATATTTTAAATTTGAACTCTTTAAAGTTACATTAAAAACTGAAAGTAATCATTATCAAGTCATGAATCAAAATGTTTTTTGTAGTTTCAGTTTCTAAAAATACTATTAGCCTCGTTTTTAAAACTATCAATACTAAAAAAAAAACAGTTTCATTGTCTGATAAAATATAACTTGAGGTGTTCTTGGTGACATTAGACGTAATGCCGCGCTCGTCAGTGACGTCACGTGACGTGACGTGACGTGACGTGACGGTGACAGATGTCGGTGTAATGGCCCCTAACGCCGTAACAAGCCATCTCTACTGTGCGCGACGGCAACACGCCATATTACGAATGGCACTTGATTTAAAAACTATTTAATAATTAAATTATTAAATAAAATTCAGTAATTAAAATGAATTAATTGAATTGTTAGTGTCACTTATTAAACATAACATAGAATTATATTTTATAAAATATGACGAAATATAATTAATATTTTAATTAATGTAAATTGTATTGAAGAAATAAAAATATATTGTTTAATTTTAATTAAATATGTTATTTTTTAAAGGCTTAACAAACATGGAATGTACAGTGAGTGCAAGCGGAGCGAGTCTAAGAAACAATGCGGTGTACACTCTAATATATTAGTTATTCTATACATTTTCTAAAGAAGTCTTATTAAAAATACTGTGTACGGGTTCTGAGCTATAATATATGAAAAATATTTTCCAGAAGCTTTTTATTTCCACCCAGGGTTTTATTTTACATACTGCTACGTATATTAATCTCTAAGTTAGATTATTGATCGAATATTAATACACACATGTTCATATTATATGAGAAGAGAACTTATTCTCCTTAGGTATACGAGTATATTGTACATATAGTTTTAATACTATGGTAAACTAAGTAGACGAAGATTCGAGTACAAGTATTTACTGGCGCACTACAGACTTTGTTAATCAGTAACAGTATTGACGCGCCGCCAGCTTCTGTTTACTCTCACCCGTATTATATGAATCATTGAATTTGTTGCTTTACTTTAGAATAGGAAGAGGAAAATCACAAATATTTTACTTCTTCTTGTTTTTCAGCTCCATGGGATACATCCGCACATGGCAGGGCAGGCAGATGAAACTTGGGGACGTAGTGTTGGGACACTCCGTTTTATTACCGATTTTACGCCTAATTTGAGACACTGCGGTTGAGTAGCGGGACTTAACCATAATTTTCTACTAAAACAAAAAGTGAGTAAAATGTTTTATTCTAACAAACGTCAGAGGTCATCGAGCAAGCAAAGCTGGCTTTAACGCAACGATTGTAGACGTGATTTCCATTTGCACTGTATTTTTTTTATTTTCTTGATCTGGTAACACTGTTCTAAAAATGAATACTGTGTAATGAATATTGTTTTTAAATTCACTAAATTACCCCAATTGAGAAACATTTATATTATTTGTAACTAGAAGTAAGATTGATCTTTCAAAAAGCCTAGTTAGCTAATAAAGAATAACAAACGCAAGTCAACACCCAATAGTGGGTCGGATTAAGATTCAATCGTAGTACTTGTGGTATATGCGAAGTGGCTGCACTCTGTTTCCGCACCTGAATGTTAAGCTGGGCCTCGGCTACAGATCACCCCACTTCCTCCCATCTTCCCCCTCCTCTCCCCACCAGCCTCCGCAGCCTCCCTCGACCTTGTGTCCTTTATTGCTCTGATTGTGGTTAATCGACTGTGATTGGAAAATCTATGAGAGCAGATTAGCAACCCTTAGAGTAGTAGCAGCTTTGAATAATTATAAATCGAATGTAACTCCTTTATTATATTCTATAAATCAAAGTACTTTGTTTAAAAAAAATACTTAAACATATTATTAAATTATTTTTTAAATAAGAATACATTAATAACACTAAATTCAAAAACAGGTTCCCGCTAAGTTTGATTAACTCTTTCATATCTTTATATTTAAAACAAATAAACTTAATGGTCTCTGGATGAGCGGCACAGGCGTGTGACTGTAAATGACAGGCTGGATGACGAGGACATAATTTTTTTTTTTTTTTCAATTTAAATATTTAATGTTTCATTTCTATGCTCTGGTAACAAGGCAAAGGGCAGCGTTGAGTTCCGACACTCAACACGAATGTCTCAAATTCGGTGGTAAGTGGGGAATGGAAGTGGAACCGAGTGTCGTAACAGTAGGTTACCAAGTTTCTTCTGCCAACCCTGCCATGTGCTATAATAATAATAACAAATAGTCTTCCAATCTAGGAAATTACTTTACTAATTTTATTGAAAGAAAAGAAATAAAAATATTGTAAGGAGACGATGAAAGTTGCGGTAATTACTTTTTCTTCGTAATCATCAATCAAACTCCCTGCTCGGGGCAACAACACCGATCGTTCATTTTACGCAAAAATCGTCTTTGATGGATAATATAAATCAATTTGCAGGTCGCAGCGCGGCAATAGCGGCGTCTGCGTGTGTGTATGTGTGTGTGTTTGTATAGATGTGTATACGTGTAGTTCATATTTGTGAGTGTAGTGAGCATGGCCGTGTACACACACATACACGGACACGCGTACACGCCTCACCGCGGGCGCTCGGGTAATTATTTACAAGCTGATGCTACACTTACCTCGTAGGTTGATTTATTTTTGTTGGCATAAAAAGTTCTGCCAATTTTTAACGCAACGCGTAGGACAGGATTGATTGTAAATGTCAATAAAATTTATTGACAATTAATACAAGTAACGATTTACGACGTCTGACAGTGTGTAAGAGCGCTTGAATCAAGTTGCAATTACGAGTATCTCGATTCATCGAGCATTTGAAACTTTTATATTTTTACTTATGACAAATATTTTGTCATTGCTCGATTATTCAAAATAAATAATAAGTTAGCGGACGTAACATTGTTTTAAATTCATAAAACCATGTATATATTTATATATTTTGTACAAAGATTTCTTTCTTGAAAAAAATACAATGTTAAAGCGCGCTGGTGAGAGAAGTGAAGTTGGTGAAGTTTAACTCTTTTATCGAACATTTGACTTCTTCTACAGTTTTGAACATTTTACAGAATTTTAATTTCAATTTTTGATATCATTATAAAACGTTTTTTTTGTATTTAAATAACGTTAAGTTTTTGTATTTAAATAAGTATAAAGTTAACCTCATGTGCCAACGATTCTAAAATATTGTAAGATACTTACAAATTAGCGGTAAGGATGGATTTATTTGTAAGAGTAGGTAGGTATATTAGACGCGCAACATCTGGGTGCATGGGCACAGGCGTGTGACTATCTATAAACCCGACAGGTTAAGAAAAAAAAATAATTTTGTTAAATAAAATATTTTATACTTTCTTTTTTCGCTCTGACAAAAAGGCAAATCGCGGCGTTGACTTGGTGAAGAAGGAAACAGAGTGTCTTAACAATAGGTTACCAAATTCACAGCGAATACAGTAAGAGCTACATCCTACAGAAAGGTATATACGTATATGGTAGTTCAATAATACTTCCATATAATATGTCCGCGTCGCGAGCACCTGCTAGTACAGTTTACCGTCCGATCCACATCCAGATCTAAAGTTACAGAGTGACCAGTAACTTACAAACAATATGTAAAATGTATAAATTATACTTTCTTTCTTTCTTAGCTTCACGCTGTATCCCGCACGAGGCAGGGTAGGCAGGGGGAACCCGGGAGCCTAGTGTTAAGACATTCCGTTCCACTTTCGTTCCCCACTTTCCGCCGAATTTGAGGCATTGAGTGTTGAGTGGCGGAAACTCAACGCCGCGCTTTGCCTTATTACCAGAGCGAAGAAATGAAACATTAAATATTTAAATTGAAAATATTAAATATTTCATTTCCTCGACTGGGGATCGAACCCAGAACCTGTCGGTTACAGTCACACACTTGTGCCGCTGCGCCACGACAGGTATAAATTATACGTTAAATAATAATGTCTTTGATTTTCGCGATTGTTACACATTTTAAATGAAAGATTTTTAAACGGATTAATCGCGTATATTCTTTTTTAGACATTTTTGGAAACCTGATATTTTGAACATTTTACAGTAGTGCGTGGTCACGGATAGACTGAAGTGGCATTCGTCTGTCATTTGATATACTTATTGTATTAAATATACCTTTAATTATGATTAATCAATCTTTTTAAAGCCATATATTTAAATCCATATATTTCTTTTACTTCTAGAAAAATATGTAACAACAATGAAAATATATTTAAATAAAAAGAAGTATAATATACATTTTTTTTTACAAATTTCAAAATCGCAACTATCACGACAGACTACATTATTATATTTGTGTTAAATATTAAATGGTTATTATTAATTTAAGAACATAAGTAAGTATTCATTATACCTACCTATAAATACGTAACTTAGGAAAGTAAAACGATTGTAATCATAAATTGACTTAATTTTTAACATATTTTTTCATTTTCTTTTGTAAAAGAATAAAACTAGTATAGCTGGAATGTAGGCCAACTTTAAATTATCCAGCAAAAGTCTTGGCACCCCTAGACGTTCTCACGTTTAAGAAGAAAAACACTTCGCGTAGATTTAAAATTCTATTTGTTCAACGTTTGCAGAAAACGAATGAAATGCTATTCAGTTTTATAAAAACATCAACGCGGCTACAAACTTTCTTATTATTTTAATGATAACTTTAAAATATCCTTTTTCAGACATGACACGAAACCATTACATAGTGTAGGTACCCATAATTGTTATAAATGTATATTTTGTATCAATATGCCATATAAAAGAGACAAATAACAAAAAGATGCAAATCAGAGACGCTTTCGTATACAAACAGAAATAAACACGAGCAGTAAGAAAGTGTAATTTACGAGCTATATAGAATCTCACACTCTCACACGCGCTCAGACGTGCCGGTAACGAATGAGCTGTAAGTATGAGCTCTAAAGAAACGTTAAGTAGTCATTTAATGCTATTTAAATGTAAATCGGGCGCCTCCGCTGCGGCGCGGCGATCCTCTCTTAAGATTAACCTCATTTATATTCAACGATAAAACTATCAATCTTACGTACATTTTATCATTCTCCTACTAGTTTATCAGTCTCCAAATTAAACTTAAAATTTTCAAATGTTAATATAGTATATACCTACGTATATGACTAAATACTTTTTTACTACTACCTACGTATATGACTAAATACTTTTTTTAATTAAGTATATCATAATGGCTACTGATTACATCCGTGAACTAAATTGCATTCATAGAAGCAAATAAAAGCTCGCTTTGGCACGCCTCGTTACAATTTCATCGCTATCCATCGCAGTTTCAAACGTAAAGTAACAACGGTAGATACAGTCTGCATAGAAATGGTTCATCAAACATTTCATAGAACAACGTTAATTAAGCAACTGCAGTACACTATACAGTATACAGTATTCGCTATACACTGCTTAGCAGTAATGGGGTCGAGTGCGGATGAATGCTACAAGAACTGCGGGCATCGTTTTCAATGCGCGAGCACACTGCGGGCGCAGTACCGGTGCTGCTTATACATTCCTTTGTTTAATTTTCTATCTGCTGATCAAATCTCAGTCATCTACGACATGTCATTTGTTGCGCTCTCCTCGTTGTGAATACAAAGTACACTCAGTTAATATGTAATACTCGTATATACGAGTACTTGTTAGCTGTAAGCTGGTGTAGATTATGTACATGTATTACTTATTGTAGTGTCACTTACATTAGGTAGTCTTAAATAGTAAAGTACTGAACCTAATCTTATATGTCATTTTGAACACAAATAATACTTACAAATGAAGATTTTGGTTTTATAATTTGAAATACTTGTATAATAAACAAATAAATAGTAGAGCCTGACTTTCTAAAATATTTAAATGAACGTACATTCTTACAGGTTAAACCTTATTAAGACGATTTGGATGAATTGGCCTTTACTCAATAGATTGAGGTGCTTTCGTATGCTGATGTTAGCGCAAACGTATACAGTACGTGCAGGCTGGAACGACGTGGTTACGATGGTAAGCGTGTATAGCTTTGCTACGGAGTTGTACCAAATAAAATTCAAAAAAGTCTTGTCGCGGCACTTTGTACCCTCACAAACGTAATATAATTGAATGCACAGAATTTTCACGTATGGGGAAGTGTTCCGCCGGAGACTGCTTTCATCTCGGAGGTAACTTGGTAGCGAGTCTGTTTTATATTTGTATGTCAATTTAAATTCACTCTAATTTAATATTATTTATTAACTCTCTCTCTTTCAGCTTCTCGCTATATCGCGCACATGGTAGGCAACCCTAGTGCTAAGAAATCTGCTCCGTTTCCCACTTTCTGTCGAATTGTTATTCCGCGTGTTGAGTGGCGGAACTCAACGCCACGCTTTGTCTTGTTACTAGAGGGATCGAATCCACAACCTGTTACGTTTACATTCACACGCTCGTTCCGCTGTGCCCCGACAGGCAATATATAATAAATAGTTGTCAATGTATTACATAATAGTTATAGTTTTTACTCAACCACATATTTTATATAAAATTAAGCATAATAAAGGTCTAACTCCGTATTGTTAAAATGTTTAATTGTGTTTTTTAGCTTCACGTTGTATCCCATACATAACAGGGCCCGTAGGAACCTGGGAACTTAATGTAAACAAATGCGTCTCTGAAATAATAATCTTAATGATATTTCATACTCTACACTTAGGGGAAGTGGAAATCACACCCAAAAATATTTACAGTCACATGCTTGTGTCTCTGCGCCACGACGGCTTCATTATTATATTTGCATTAATATCTCCTGATATGACATAATTTCCTGATACTAGAGCATGAGTTTGTGTTTAAGTTCGATCACCATGTAAATTAAGTAAATAGTAAAATAAATTGACATAAGTTCTGTAGCATAACAAACTGTAAACGCGGAGTGGATGTTGGCGTATTGTACGTGATTGATTTGACGGATTATAAGAGAAGGTCACTTGTAAATTTCTTAGAATTTAATTCAATTTTCAAATATTAAATTTGCTGAAATATGTAGTAAAGGGAAGTCAATTTGAGCTTATTAGAATTTAATAAGTTAATTTGAGCTTTAATTTAAAGACGTCACAGGTAATATTCTGATTTATATTTAAAATGTTGACATCTATTATATACTTATAAAAATAATCAATAAAACGCAATACTTCTTACATAGCGTAATAGACAGAGAGAAGATAAGTAAGCAATAAATACTTTTTATAATATTTGTTTAGCATATTTTAATTAATTCATATCAATCAATGATTCTCATTCCAAACTTTTCGCGTATTTGTGGAGCTACCTGATTTGACTGTAGGCTACATATATTTACAATGTACGGTCATCGTATTAAACGTAATGTTCTTAAAAAGTTAACAAAAGTCACATAAAATGAAACACTACAATTTTATAACGCCAGAGAGAAGTTTTAACAAGCGCGCGTGACCGTGGCCGGGGACCGTCGTGGACTCCTCATTAAACTTTATTCACAACTTTACCGAAAATTATTTAAAGCTCTGACACTTTCATTGCAGAGGACGAAACGTCACACTTTAGAAGTAATAACATTATTCGTGGAAAATGTTTCAGCTCTTTGATACGTAAGCCGAGTACCCGCAACGAGTGGCCAATTGAGAAACAGAAAGTTACTAAATGATCAATAAGATACACTCGATACTCCCCAAAAACACAAAAGTATGACTCATTTCACTCTTTGCGCTTTACATTTAAACGTAAGTTAAATACATATCTATATAATAATAAAGCTGTAAAAACATAAAAGGCCGGCAACACACCTGTAGCTCCCCTGGTGCTACGCGGGGCCGTGGGCGACGGTGATCACTCACCGTCAGCTGACGCGTACGCTCGTTTGCCTTGTCTTTTCCATGAAAAGAAATAGTGTCTGTATTTTTGCCATTTGCCAAAAATAAAATATTTAGAATTGGTTCAGAATGTTTTTTGTAGTTTGCAAAACATAAAAAATGGGTTCTGGGCGTTTTTCATAAGAAGAAGACATATGCTGTAACGTGCTTTTTTAGGTGTTTTAATCGCGACAATTTCGTAATAATATTTTAATACATACAAAGACAGACACATATTATAACATAAAAGATTTTTTTTATTTATTAAACGGTTCAGAAACTACTGTTCTGTTTTGAAAAATTCTTTCACTATTAGAATTCTTTTTTATCTCTGATGAACATAGACTCGTTACTCTCGGACTTGTTTAGCGTACCTTAGTAATGTTCTTTCGTTATTGCGCTATCTTGTAATTATTCCATCTTGTAATTATTGCGTCATTGTGTGATTCTTGTGTTGTGTATCTGCTTAATATTGTTTAATTATAAATTGGTGGTTATTTTGATTGATTATTTATTATTTGTACTATTAGACATACATAGTAAATTGTTATTTTTGTTATTGTCTTTTTTTTTTAATTAAACCCACTTCTGGTTCCTAAAATCAGAAGTGGGATAAAGGACTTACTAGCCCACACTAGTAAATTTGCTATAAAAGTTAAAAAAGGGTACTTTTAAATTTTGTTTTGTTAACAGTTACTGTTTACTTCATCACTTTGTTATTTCGCGTGTCTGATTGTGGTTTATAGCTGTAATAATGAGACGTACAAAAACGCTCAGTCCGCGTGGACGTATTTCTAGGAACCGTTCGCGTAATCACGATCGACATACCTCTCATAGGACTCACAAGCGTAGTGGCAGTAGATCGAACCGCGATTTGAGCGGTAGACACTGTACTTTGCGTAATGACTTACGTGTCCGTGATCGACATCATTCTCGCAACACTAAAGTGCACTGGTCGCTTACTAGGTTTAGGCGCGATTTGTGTAGTAGGGATCGGTCTAGAAGTGCCCACCGCGTTAGTTGACGGTCGTGTACTTTTCACCTGTCGAGGCGCGTGCTGCTCAGAAAACCGATACCTTACCCGCAGTTGTTACTCCCTAATGTTATGAAATTGTGCCGCGACAATATTCCTTAGTCTATTAGTCCTTAGTCTGTTATTGATTCAATAGTCAATCCCTTATTCTGAGGCGCTACTCTAGCAAGTAATTTTATAAAAGAGGAATATTTAAGAGGGCTCACAATTCAGGGTCAGGTTAGGCCGAGCCCACGATGAGTGGAAGCCTTAGTTATTAGTTAACTACCCGAAAACGTTAAAGAAGTGCGACAACTCTTATGCGTGGTCCATATAATTTAATAAAAGCCTTGCCTAGTTAACGTTAACCTTCTCGAGATGAAACTGACTGGCGATGCTGCGAAGGCGCGCTCCTGAGGCGCGATGCAGACGCTCTCCTGAGGCGGGATTCGTACGCGTAAACGCGTAACGCGATTTTTTCGTGTTCGTAGTAAATAAATAAAATTATATTAAGTAAATAAATAAAATTATATTAAATAAATAAAATTATATTAAATAAATAAAATTATATTAAGTAAATAAATAAAATTATATTATATATTATTATCTATATTTTGTAGAGTTCTTCAATATGGAAGGTGAAACATACTACGTAGGTGCTACCTAGCATACTCGGGATTCCGCTGTATCTCAACGAAGCCAATGTAACGGAACAAACGGGTATATTAAAGTATACCTTGGCGTGATGACAGTAATGGCCTATTCGATATATTGTCACATAACCAAAAGGGTCAGTCGTTATTCATTACGGTACAGCGATGCAGATAACTGAGATAAAGATAGGGTTTTGTAATTAAACCAATATTATTGTTCAAGTCTGCCTTTATGACAAAACTAGTTGTGAGATCAATAAAAGATAAGAATTTATTCATTCCCGAGGAAGGCTAAATTTTAATAAAATTTTCACCTAATTACAACAAAGTTGTAACGGATTATTTACAATTTTTTTAACCCTCGCGATTTTTTCGTGTTCGTAGTAAATTTGTATATACTCATTTTCACATAACATATAGATAACCACAGTCTACAGTAGGTATGCACAAATTTAGATATAGATATCGATATACTTAATTATTGTCGTTAATATTTATCAAAATATGTACCTGTCAGTTTGTAGTGCGAGCTCCATATTCAGAACAAGCTGCCAGTTCGCCTGCTAGCATTGTCAGAAGACCAACAAGCCACCCACAGTTGAGAGGCAACCAGCACTTTTACCATATGTGAAGAGGGTTACAGACAGGATCGGCAATATCTTAAGAAGAGCTTCTATTAAAACTGTATTCAAGCCTAACAAGAAAGTGAGCCAGTTCTTGAGTTTCTTTCTCTTGAATTTCTTTGCCATGTGTAGGTGTATACAAACTTGTTTGTGACTGTGGTTTATTATATATAGGTCAAACAAAGAGAAAAATAGGTTGTTAGGGTGAAGAAACACATCTCCGGTGTCAAGAATGGCATGTATCAAAATCAGCTGTGTGTGAGCATACATCGAACAAATCCAACCATTACATTATTATTATTGTCGTTCGAATGACTGCCAGTATCGCGATTATCTGGAAAACAAGGCCAAATTTGCCTTAAAGAAACGGGGGGTCATCAGCAGAGCGAGACAGTACTTCACACCAAACACCGTTTGGCCCTGTAAAGGGCCCAGGTTCAGCCTCATATGGAATACTGTTCTCACCTCTGGGCTGGTGCACCCCAGTATCAGCTTGAACCATTTGATCGCATACAACGTAGAGCCTGTACTGTGCGGTTTCGTAGGAACTTTCTTCCACGCACCACACATCTGTGGAACGGCCTACCCGCGGCAGTATTTTAAGGTCGATACGACATAGGTACCTTCAAAAAGCGCGTCTACCTTCACCTTAAAGGCTGGCATCGCACCTGTGTTAAACGGGGCCGTAGGCGACGGTAATCACTCAACTTCAGGTGACCCGTACGCTCGTTTATCTTGTCTTTTCCACAAAATAAAACCATCAGGTTTATAAACCCCACATACTCGCGAGGGAGAATAGATATAGCCCTAGAATGATCCGCGAGGCTATTGAAATACAAAAAAATCCTAATTTCAATAGAGAAGACGGATTAATACTTTCCACCACCTGGGTTTCCAAACTCTTAAAAAAAATAATGTCTAGCACACCACACCAAAGGACCGGATTCAGTAAGTTCATTCTGCAAGAGTCCAGGGAAGTTAGCTAGGCAATTAAGAAATTGTTGGCGGTAATTTGATATAATAATTGTATCAAATGACAGACAAATCCCACCTCAGTCTACCCGTGACCACGGACTATTGTAACGTGTTCGAAACGTCGGGTTTCCAAAAATGTTTACCACTCAATATACGTGATTAATCCGGTTGAAAGTGTTTCATTTAAAATACCCTACTAATTGTTTGTTAAACATTATATAAAACACCGCACGGTTACTAGACGGGCAGTCTGGCTTTGGCGTGGCTCGATACTACACGTTTTCTGATGCTGGCTGATTAATTTGGATAATTAATTGTTCAATCAATCAATTAATATAAATGTCGTTAAGACCTGTTTATAATTACATGTAACTGATCTGTCATTATATTAGGATGGAGCAGAAATGGTGAGTGTTAGTGAATGGTAAGGGAATCCCTTAAGCATACAACTTTCCTGTTTGTTAGATACAGTCACTGCTCCAAGCTTCACTATAAAGTCATGAATTCTTTAATGAGTACCAGAACTTAATTTTATTTAAAACATTGAAATTTTATAGATACTATAAGTTATATGTAATATAACAAGTTATAAGCACACATCCAATGTCTGTCAATTACACGATGTTCCTCCGCCGTACCCGCTCTCACGTTACCATTCCTTCGTTTTATTTATTAAATTCCGATATTTTGCATTCGTTTATATTATGCTATATGCAATGTCAGTTATACAGTGGCTCTGAATGGATGCGGTGGCGGTGGCGAGGGTCTAATTTTGTGGTGTATATTTTAAGATTAAATTACATTGTTTTTCTTCAACTCCACGCTGTCTCCCATACAGTGTGATGATGGAATGTTACTTTGAATATGAATATTTTCTTCTTAACCTCGCACTCGAAAATGAATAATAATAGTTTCCTTGTTATTTTTATTAACTAAAATGTCAAGCCAAAAGCAGCGACTCAGCGAGAACACCGTAGAATTCTCTACTGTGAAATTCGTGCTAATTCTTATGGAGAGTTTACGATGGTGGACATTGGCATTGTCATTGAGATATAGATAGTCATCTATATCTCAATGCCAATGCCCGCCAATGTCCACCATCGTAAACACTCCATAAGAATTAGCTCGAATTATAAAAGCGAAGCCCTGGTACAGTGTCGCTCTAGACTAAATTAGCCTGCCTGCTAATAACACATCAAACTATAATCTTATTATTAACTTGTATATAATAATTTCGACATTAGTCACTTTGATCTTATTATCAAACTTAAAGGGGAGTTAAGTGCAACAACATTGCGGAGCGTAAAATTCATAAGAAATTATGTATTCTGAATGTATATTACTTAAATACATACTTATGAACTTGCTACATACACGAGATTCTTCTCTTGTATGAAGCAAGTTCAATTCAATCACATAATAGCTACAAGCACCTAAATTAAAGCTGTTTGCATATCAATGTCGATCTCGCGCGATAATCCTTTGATGATATATTGTAGAATTAGGAGCTACAGTAAATTATTCATATACGCATAATTAAAGAGATGTCAGTAAGCAATTCTAGTAACTACTTACATAATGTTTTCAATATAGCTGAGTACAATTATTAGCTTATTATTAAAAAGATAAACGAAATTTTGATTGTCTAGCGAACAGGAAATACAAGACATATACTCTGTATTTATAATTAAATATGTATTACTTTATTATCGAGGTCTGTCACAGTGCGTGACTGTAAATATATAATATTTTCAATGTATATATTTAATGTTTTCATTTCTTCGCTCTATTAACAAGGCATAGCACAGCGTTGAGTTCCGCCACCCATCACACATGCCTCAAATTCGGCGGCCAGCAGAGAACGAAACGAAGTGTCTTACCACTAGGTTTCTAAGTTCCCTCTACTTACCCTGCCATGTGCGGGATACAGGTAAAGCTCAGTGAATGAGTAAATTACATTCTTATAAACGTTGTCATTAAAATCAAACTAAAGCTATTTAATAATAATATGATAAAATAGTATTTTCTTCCGTTATTTGTGTTCAAGCAATTGAAAACAACAAAAGTGTATTTATTGTCTGTAATACAATATTCTATCGAGTTGTTTCTGTTGTCATTTTGTTGAGCGTTAGGTTTCGATAAAAGGAAATTGAGAAGCACTGTAGTAGCTGACGGCAGAGGGCGGGAGTAGGAGCGGACAAAAAGAGGCGATGTGACAGTTTATATATTTTTATTTAAAATTCACAAGTATAATATATGGTATTTGTGCACAGCAGAAACATAAATAGGCTTTCTAGTGTTTTATTAAATAATCTACGCCTATAAAATATATAATAATAATAACTGCATTAGTATAAAACTGTGTCGCAGCTATTAATATTTCCCAGGCGTCGCTCATCAAGTATTGCACAATATAATAATTTTTTATATCTAATAATGAGCTATAAAAACAATTACAATAAATTATAATAAGGATAAAATAATAAATAAGAACTTAATATAAAAATTATATAAATTATTAATAATACAAAAATAACATAAAGAGAGAAAATAACAGAAAGAAAAGTATGGCAACTAAAATTATTTTATTTGTTTTATAGTAAGTGTGAGTGTATGTGTATGCATGAAGGTGAGTGTATGTTTTGTGATATTTGGCATGCTTGTGTGTGCTTATGGGTCAGAAAGTCTAAAACATAAATAGGTGATTAAGAGATCTTCCGTCTGATCGTAATTTAACTCTAACAACCAATTAGTTAATTTAGTTTTACATTGATGATGGGTTAAAGGATATATGTTTATTGATTGCATTGTACAATATAGGACTTAAATAATAATATTGTCGGTTAAAAGAAGCTGTGCCATGTGCTTTGATTAAACAGATTTTATGAAATCGGCGTTTATTGGATAGTACCTACATATTTTGACCGACAAAAGAGTTAAACTTATGCTTTCGCAAAATTGAGTATAGAATAAACATCTGACGGACAGTTAACACTTTACTTTACTTTACTTTTTAAAGCTCAGCCGGTCAGCACCACAGGAGGAGGCGCGGGATGCCGCAATGCAAGAGTGAGAGTCCCGGCTGGCAACACCAACCGCCGGCCGGAGGACGATCGAGGCAGTTCGTCCAGTTTTCCGCCAGTGGTTAGCCAGGCGTCATGGCGTCCTAACCTTCCGCACCACACAGGTACTCTCAGGGCATGGTTGCTTTGGGAGCAGTGGTGGTCCGCTGCCACTCCGCTGTCCGCTCCACTGTTCCGGAGTCATGCCGTGGGACCTGGACGCGACTGCTCTGGCGTCGGTCTATTGCCGGCGTCGGGGCCTTGTGTCCGGGGCCGCGGTAAGGTTAGCACCACAAGAGGAGGCGCGGAATGCCGCTTTGGAGGTGTGGGAGTCCCGGCTGGCAACACCAACCGCCGGCCAGCGGACGATCGAGGCTGCTGAGTCTTCCGCCAGTGGTTAGCGAGGCGTCATGGCGTCCTAACCTTCCGCACCACACAGGTACTCTCAGGGCACGGTTGCTTTGGGAGATATCTGTGTCGGGTCGCTGGGAGGGAGCCCGACACCCGCTGCCACCACTGCGACTGCCTCGAAGAGACGGCCCAGCACACGCTGGAGGTGTGCCCAGCCTGGGCGTCTCAACGTTGCGCATTGCGCGACGTCATAGGGGACGACCTTTCCCTGCCGGCCGTAGTCAAGGCCATGGCTGGCAGCGAGACGTCGTGGGACGCGGTCTCTTCCTTCTGCGAGGCAGTGGTGCTCGAGAAGGAGGCGGCGGAGCGGGCGAGGGAGGCTTCTTCTGAACTCGCCATCCGCCGCAAATGACCGGGTCGCCGGAGAGCGGCACACGATCGCCGCCTTCTGCCCTAATCGGCCAGAGGGCGGTCAGCTTGGGGAAGCTGATCGCCTACTAACCTGGCCCGAGTAGGCACCCATAGCCCCGGCCTGTGACGGTCGAGGAGGAGCACCGTGAGGTTTTAGTGGGTAGTGTGGACGGCCTATATCTGCCGGTCCATTAGTCCCACATAACCCACTCGAGTCCCCACTCGGGTGGCGTACCCGTAAAAGGGTTTCCTCACGATAAAAAAAAAAAAAAAGGTTAGGTTAGGTTAGGTTTTTTTTTTGTAAAATCTGGCAACCTCTGACATTATCAGAGCCCTTGTTCATCAATTTTTGATTTGTATGTCTATTTGATATTATTTTTATTTAAAATTACTTTATTCTGTGACTTATAATTTCTGATCTTGTTACACGTTAAACTATTTTTTTTTTTGTATAACTGAAAATTTTATGATGGTTACTATTTTATATTAATGTCTTTATATATTACCCTGAGTATTATTATTTATATATTATTATCTTTTTATATTACTTATTTATATTTAGGTTTTTATATATTTCGAGATTGATATTCTGAGGTTTAATACGTTTGGCTGAAGTTAATTAATCTAGTGTTTTTTACCGCTCAGGCGTATAATTGCAGGGAATGTGCTGATCTGGCTTCCGGGGCTTATGGTAAGTTCCACTTTAAACACGTGCCTACAGTGTTCCAGAATGGTACAGTTGCCCATTCTGGTCTGGAACAGTTGTTTTATTTTCCGGGTTTCATGTTTTGCACGGAAGTGGAAGCTATTTTGAAATTGACTTGCCTTTGGAGGCCCACACCGTCGTTTCGCATATGACCTGAATTTGTGCCGTGTGCTGTGCTCATCAAATTCAGGCGCGTATGTTCCACCAGATGTGTGCTCCCATGTGTAGAGTTGATTTTCGACTGTTCCGGCGCCTGAAAGCTGACTGCTTATACCTTCTGTTGGCCTCATGCGTGTTTTGCCTAAAATTCCTACTCCCATTTCAGCAATACGCTACAGTCGAGCGCGCTATTGTGTCCCATCGCTTTCGTACCGGACAGACCTCACTGAAGGCGTTGTGGTCTGTGCGGTCAATCTTAGCCCTAATGCAGTTTTGGCACGTAGGGGTAACATTGACCGCCAGTACTTCGCACTTTGCCCTCAAGTGAGGGCCCCCACAGTGGCTGCAGACGTCCGCCTCCTTGATTTGTAAGTTAGGTTAGGTTAGGTTAGGTTAGGTTTCCCAAGGGGTCACGCTGGAGGTGTGCCCAGCCTGGGCGTCTCAACGTCGCGCATTGCGAGACGTCATAGGGGACGACCTTTCCCTGCCGGCCGTAGTCAAGGCCATGGCCGGCAGCGAGACGTCGTGGGACGCGGTCTCTTCCTTCTGCGAGGCAGTGGTGCTCGAGAAGGAGGCGGCGGAGCGGGCGAGGGAGGCTTCTTCCGAACTCGCCGTCCGCCGCAAAAGACCGGGTCGCCGGAGGGCGGCACACGATCGCCGCCTTCCGCCCTAATCGGCCAGAGGGCGGTCAGCTTGGGGAAGCTGATCGCCTACTAACCTGGCCCGAGTAGGCGCGCGCAGGTTGCTCCCGCGCGCTACTCAAAGCAGGCCGTCGAGGGTGGCCCACCACCCCCGACTCCGAGACGTGCCTAGCAGGCTCCCGTCGCCGAGGCTATGGACGAATCCATGGCACCCATAGCCCCGGCCTGTGACGGTCGAGGAGGAGCACCGTGAGGTTTTAGTGGGTAGTGTGGACGGCCTATATCTGCCGGTCCATTAGTCCCACATAACCCGCTCGAGTCCCCACTCGGGTGGCGTACCCGTAAAAGGGTTTCCTCACGATAAAAAAAAAAAAAAAAAAAAAAAAAAAAAGGTTTCCCAAGGGGTGCCCCCGTATGGGCGGACGCCCTGGACCGGCACAACATCACTCTGCTGCGACGGGCGCAGAGGGTGATGGCCATCCGGGCGATACGGGGGTATCGGACCATCTCCGGTGAGGTGTCGTGCGTGCTGGCCGGAGTCATGCCGTGGGATCTGGACGCGACTGCTCTGGCGTCGGTCTATTGCCGGCGTCGGGGCCTCGTGTCCGGGTCCGCGGATAGGTTAGCACCACAAGAGGAGGCGCGGGATGCCGCATTAGAGGTGTGGGAGTCCCGGCTGGCAACACCATCTGCCGGCCGGAGGACGATCGAGGCTTTTCGTCCAGTCTTCCGCCAGTGGTTAGCGAGGCGTCACGGCGTCCTAACCTTCCGCACCACGCAGGTGCTCACGGGGCATGGTTGCTTCGGGGGTTACCTGTGTCGGATCGCTGGGAGGGAGCCCGATGCCCGCTGCCACCACTGCGACGACTGCCTCGACGAGACGGCCCAGCACACGCTGGAGGTGTGCCCAGCTTGGGCGTCTCAACGTCGCGCTCTGCGTGACGTCATTGGGGACGACCTCTCCCTGCCGGCCGTGGTCAAGGCCATGGCCGGTAGCGAGACGTCGTGGGACGCGGTCTCTTCCTTCTGCGAGGCAGTGGTGCTCGAGAAGGAGGCGGCGGAACGTGCGAGGGAGGCATCAGCCGAACTCGCTATCCGTCGCAAAAGACCGGGTCGCCGGAGGGCGGCACACGACCGCCGCCTTCCGCCCTAATGAGCCAGAGGGCGGTCAGCTTGGGGAAGCTGATCGCCTACTAACCTGGCCCGAGTAGGCGCGCGCAGGTTGCTCCCGCGCGCTACTCTGAGAAGGCCGTCGAGGGTGACCACACCACCCTTGACTCCGCGACGTGCCTACAGGCTCCCGCCGCCGCGCTTCACGGAAGACTCTAGTTCCCGTGTCGTGTGGCCACTGGCGGTCGAGGAGGAGCATCGTGAGGTTTTAGTGGGTATTCGGACGGCCTACATTTGCCAGTCCGCGAGTCCCACATAACCCGCTCGAGTCCCCACTCGGCCGGGTATCCGTAATCGGATTTCCTCACGTTAAAAAAAAAAAAAAAAAAAAAGGTTACCCAAGGGCCCAAGGGAGTTGCTGGTCCTCCTACTGGGCGCGTCCCCAGGTGGCGGATAGGGGAAACCACTCGCTCTCGCGGGCGAGTGGACCGGGAGTTATTCCCGGCGCGGACCAAAACCAGCAAGGCATGGGCGTGCCTTTAGTCCATCGTTATGGACACGGCCTAGGGGAGCACACCCCGACAGAAAAGCCGAAGCTGTGGATCAGCAACAAAAACAACATGTCGGCAAGCAAAAATTCATTCTTACCGCAGGAGGGTACCAGCCAGTCTGGAGAATCCCTCCGTGCTATGGCACGCAAGCCCCACGAATCTGCGGGGGGCCACGTTTACCGATGTGTTGCGGGTGAGGGGCCCGAGAAGGGCGGAGTCGAGGAAGGGCCTGCGAAAGGCGGGGAGTTAGTTGTGCCCGGAGAGGGTGAAGTTGTTGGAGGTGATGAGGTATGTGAAGGAGATCTTGGTGCGCCTCAGGCAATTGAACAACGAAGGTTGTCTGTGACGAGCATCAGTGCAGGGAGGCCAGGTAGTGCAGGCCTAATCGGAGTTAAGGAACCACGAGTGGTTTTAACCAAGGTGGACGTTGGAGTGGTATCTACCAAGGATGGTGTCAGGTCGAGGCGGGGATCTTGTTCATCATATGGACGGCTGTGGGTAGCAGCAGAATCGAAGGAGTCTGATTCTGAAAGCTTTATGTCGGTAGGATCGCAGCAACCAAAGACGCGATCACAATATTTAAAGGAAAGGCGGAAAAGACCTCGCAAGCCGAGTGACCAAGCAGAGTCGTCTGGCGATGGTAAGTCCGATAGACCGGTCTTAAAAGTTGTGGCTACGAAATGAGGGAGAGGAAGGTCCACAGTGGAGGTTGAAAAAGTCCACAAGGCATTTAAGAAGGCGGAAGAGAGAGCTGGGATAGAAAGTGAGTTGGAAGAAAGCGTCTCAGCTCTACACTCTAGGGCCAATTCTAGGCAATCGGTCATGTCCTTACAGACCAACTCGGAACAGGACGAAACCAGACTCGCGTCTGATCTTCATCATAAGGTGACCGATAGTCTAGAGGTGATAAGAAAGGTAGCCATTAAATCTGGTAACCTCAAGGGTACCTTTACCAGGGCCCTAAAAGAGGCAGCAAAAGCTATAAGCCTGGCGGTCGATGAGCTAGCTCAGCGTACAGCAACGGAGGAGGTAGCGCAGTTGCGCGCTCATAATAATAAGCTGCGCTACGAAATGTCGGAGCTGCGGAACGAGGTCAGTCTTTTACGGGCTGACCTTCAAAAACAAAGGAGTCAAGTGGCGGAGCCTGGCAGAAATCAACCAGGGTGTTCCGATGAGCTGATGCGCTCTATTATGATAGAAGTCGGAACGATGGTGAGCGCCCGGATAGAAGGTCTAGAGAACCGACTTCTTCCGGAGAAGAGCATGCGTCCCCCGTTGGCGGCGACAAAATCGACCGTACCAACAGTGGCAAGGGCAGAGGCGACGAATACCACTCTGATGGCTCCCGCAAATCCTGCTCGTACAAGAAGCCAAATACCTACGAACAAAGGAAAAGGCAAGGGCAAAGGTAAGGAGATACCACCGCCACGTTCGCTACCACCTGCGCCAGTAGATATGTCCGAAGGGTGGAATATAGTAGCCAGAAAAGGCACTAAAAAGAAGGCTGCTGTTGTTTCTGCCCAGCAGCAATCTAAGAGAAAGACGGGGCAAAAGGAGTCAAAGGCGCCGAAAAAGCCAAAACTAAGGCAGCCACGATCCGCTGTAGTTGCGCTGAAGCTCCAACCCAGAGCCGTGGAGAGCAACGTGACTTACAGTCAAGTGCTCACCCAGCTGAAAGATAAGGTGGACCTCGCGGAGTTCGATATCTCGGACATGAGATTCAGGGTTGCTTCGACTGGCGCGAGGCTACTGGAAATCCCGGGGATAAACTCAGGCGAGAAGGCTGATGCGCTCGCACAAAAATTACGTGGCGTGCTGGAGGAGGGTGAAGTCCAGGTGACAAGGCCCACTAAATGTGCAGAGTTACGTATAAGTGGGCTCGACGACTCTGTAACGTCCGCAGAGGTGGCAGCAGCCATCTGTAGAACTGGTAGGTGCGATATTGGCCCAGTTAAGGTTGGAGAGGTTCGGCGGGACCGTGCAGGCCTTGGCACGGCCTGGGTCCGTTGTCCGGTGGTTGCTGCCAAAAGAGTGAGCGGAGGGCGCCTTTTGGGGGGATTCGTGTCAGCGAAAGTGACGCTGTTGCAGCAGAGGGTCCTGCGTTGCTTCCGCTGCCACGAAACAGGACACGTGGCGGCAAACTGTAGTGGTGTAGATCGCAGTTCTCACTGCTTCAGATGTGGTAGTCCCGGGCACAAGCACGCCACTTGCTCGCAACGGCCACACTGCCCAGCGTGCGAGGAAGCTCAGAGGCCTGCCAGTCACTTGGCAGGTAGCTCAGCCTGCGCAAAAATATGTGCGCAGTCGAAGCGCAGGAAAGGAAAGGCGGCTACTATAAGCCAAGCCCCACCAGAAGCCCAATCTAAGAAGGCCGCGGAGGTGCAGCTTATGCTCATCCAATAATGGATGTGCGAATACTGCAGGCGAACATCAACCATTGTGCCAGAGCCCAAGACTTATTGGTCCAAAGCCTGGCGCAGTGGTCGATAAAAGTGGCGGTTGTTGCGGAGCCATACGGGGTGCCTGGGCGGGATAACTGGGTCGTGGACAACACCGGGGTGATGACTATTATCGCCCAGGTAGCTGCGGGTTCCCCGCCTTTCTCACGAGTCGAGAGGGGTGCGGGATGCGTCGCGGCACTTGTCGGCGACCTAGTTGTCGTTGGTGTTTACTTTTCCCCCAATCGAACTCTTGCAGAGTTCGAAGAGTTCCTTATTCGATTGGGGGAAATGGTAGAACGGCATCGCCCGGCGGAGGTGTTGGTAGCGGGCGATCTCAACGCCAAATGCAGCGTATGGGGCTCCGCAACGACGGATGTGCGTGGTGTGATACTGTCGGAGTGGGTTATTGCCACCGGTTTGTCTGTTCTCAATCGGGGGACGACGAACACGTGTGTGCGAAGGCTGGGCGGGTCCGTCGTGGACGTAACGTTTGCGACCCCGGCCCTAGCACGTCGTGTTCGGGGTTGGCGAGTGCTGGATGATGTGGAGACTCTCTCGGACCACCTCTACATCCAATACGAGATCTCCACACATCCGGCGGAGCCGCCAGCCCCCAGTCCAACCTCGCGAGAGTACGGACCGCGGTGGCAATTGGGTCGTCTCGACAGGCAACTGCTGGAGGAGGCAGCGATAGTGGAAGCCTGGCTGCCCCAGAGCTTGGCGTCTGCAGAAGACGCCGCTACCTGGGCGCAGGGGGCGTTGACGCGTATCTGTGACGCTTCAATGCCTCGTTCCGGGCGTCGCCCTCAGCGGCGACAAATGTACTGGTGGTCGTGGGAGATCGCTCAACTGCGTAACACCTGCGTTGACGCGAGACGCCGGTACAGCCACTATCGCAGACGGGTACAGAAGGTGCAGGAGGAGGAAGACCGACTGTACCAGGTCTATGTCGAGGCGAGGACGCGGCTGCAGGAGGAAATCGGCCGTGCGAAGGGCGAGTCGCACGATCGAATGATTGCGGGGATAGACCAAGACCCGTACGGGACGCCTTACCGGATGGTGATCGGTAAGCTACGGGCTTGGGCTCCACCGTTGACGCAGTCACTCCGACCGGCTACTCTCCGAGGGGTGCTGTCGTCGCTATTCCCGCAGCGGGCCAACTTTTCACCACCTTCTATGGCCCGACCTGCAGCGCAACAGGAGGAAGACGGTGTCACACCACCGGTGGAGGAGGAGGAGCTCGAAGAAGCTGTTCGCCGATCTCGGCACAAGAGCACCGCCCCTGGCCTGGATGGCATCCCCGGCCGGGCGTTAACTCTGGCCCTGAACACCATGGGGCCCAGAGTGCGAGGGCTATTAAGGGCACTGTCTGTCTGGCTCAAGCCATAATTCCACAGCGGTGGAAGACAGGCAGGTTAGTCCTCATTAAGAAGAAGGGCCGTCCGGCGGATTCAGCCTCCGCCTATAGGCCTATAGTGCTCTTGAGCGAGATCGCCAAGCTCTTCGAGCGAGTTGTAGCGAGACGGCTACAACACCATTTGGAGGGGACAGGTCCGGACCTCTCGGACCTGCAGTATGGCTTCCGCAGTGGGCGTTCGACGGTGGATGCCATACTCGAGGTCAAGTCCCATGCGCAGGATGCGGTTGCCCAGGGTGACGGGATTTTGGCGGTGTCTTTAGACATCGCCAACGCTTTTAACTCCCTGCCCTGGCCTTGCATTAAGGAGGCACTTTTATACCACCGTGTGCCTCCATACCTGTGCCGCGTCATCGGGGCTTACCTGTCCGGGAGGTCCGTGATGTTTCCTGCTCCGGTGGAGGTTGGGAGGAGTACGGAGTGTCGTCCGGTGTTCCACAAGGATCGGTGATAGGACCCATCCTCTGGAACATCGGATACGACTGGGTGCTGCGGGGCAGCAACTTGGGGGGAATAAAGGTCCTCTGTTACGCCGATGACACGCTGGTCTTGGCGCAGCAGAGGACCTATAGCGAGGCGGCTGTGCTCGCCACGGCCGGGGTGGCCGTTGTTGTAGGCCGCATCAGGCGGCTTGGTTTGGAGGTTGCCCTGAACAATTCCGAGGCATTATACTTCCATGCTCCTCGAAAGGGCCCACCACCAGATGCCCATATCGTCGTTGGCGGCGTCAAGATAGACATCAAAAGGAGCATGAAGTACCTCGGACTTGTTCTGGACGGTCGGTGGAGTTTCCGGGGCCACTTTTCATCTTTGGCCCCGAAACTGTTGAAGACGGCGGCGGCCTTGGCGCGCCTTTTGCCCAATGTGGATGGGCCGAGCGCCTCGAGCCGTCGGCTGTACACCGGAGTGGTCAGGTCGATGGCCCTCTACGGTGCCCCCGTATGGGCGGACGCCCTGGACCGGCACAACGTCACTCTGCTGCGACGGGCGCAGAGGGTGATGGCCATCCGGGCGATACGGGGGTATCGGACCATCTCCGGTGAGGTGGCGTGCGTGCTGGCCGGAGTCATGCCGTGGGACCTGGACGCGACTGCTCTGGCGTCGGTCTATTGCCGGCGTCGGGGCCTTGTGTCCGGGGCCGCGGTAAGGTCAGCACCACAAGAGGAGGCGCGGGATGCCGCATTGGAGGTGTGGGAGTCCCGGCTGGCAACACCAACCGCCGGCCGGAGGACGATCGAGGCTGCTCGTCCAGTCTTCCGCCAGTGGTTAGCGAGGCGTCACGGCGTCCTAACCTTCCGCACCACGCAGGTGCTCACGGGGCATGGTTGCTTCGGGGGTTACCTGTGTCGGATTGCTGGGAGGGAGCCCGATGCCCGCTGCCACCACTGCGACGACTGCCTCGACGAGACGGCCCAGCCCACGCTGGAGGTGTGCCCAGCCTGGGCGTCTCAACGTCGCGCTCTGCGTGACGTCATTGGGGACGACCTTTCCCTGCCGGCCGTAGTCAAGGCCATGGCCGGTAGCGAGACGTCGTGGGACGCGGTCTCATCCTTCTGCGAGGCAGTGGTGCTCGAGAAGGAGGCGGCGGAACGTGCGAGGGAGGCATCAGCCGAACTCGCTATCCGTCGCAAAAGACCGGGTCGCCGAAGGGCGGCACACGACCGCCGCCTTCCGCCCTAATGAGCCAGAGGGCGGTCAGCTTGGGGAAGCTGATCGCCTACTAACCTGGCCCGAGTAGGCGCGCGCAGGTTGCTCCCGCGCGCTACTCTGAGAAGGCCGTCGAGGGTGACCACACCACCCTTGACTCCGCGACGTGCCTACAGGCTCCCGCCGCCGCGCTTCACGGAAGACTGTAGTTCCCGTGTCGAGCGGCCAATGGCGGTCGAGGAGGAGCATCGTGAGGTTTTAGTGGGTATTCGGACGGCCTATATCTGCCAGTCCGCGAGTCCCACATAACCCGCTCGAGTCCCCACTCGGCCGGGTATCCGTAATCGGATTTCCTCACATTAAAAAAAAAAAAAAAAAAGATTTAGGTTAGGTTAGGTTAGGTTTTTTTTTTTTTTTTTTTTTTTTTTTTAAATTCTCGTCCCTCTGACGTAATCAGAGACATTTGGTATCCTTTTATGTTTAATTTTTTATAGTGTGATTTTAAAAATGTTGTGTGGTTTGAATTATCTAGTTTATTTAGACTTATTTTATGCTACTTATTATTCTACTTTATACTTTGTTTTATAGTGCTTGTTATTCTAATTTGTGCCTTGTTTTATACTACTTGTTATACTATTTTATGTCTTATTTTATTTATACTACTTGTTATACTATTTTATGTTTCATTTTATTTTTACTACTTGTTATACTATTTTATATATTATTTTACTGTGTTTTTATTATTATTTCAACTTTTCTAAGTATTTGCAAGTTTGATTTAGACTTTTGACGATCAGACTCCGTTTTCCTAGGAATTCTACAGAGTGACATCGTTAATGTCCCCTCACTTCCAACAATTTTATTATACTGTGTTTCTTTACGAAAAACCGGTAATAATAGCTGCGTTCTGGTATGTGAGGGAGACATTTACCCTGTTTTCAAACCCATGAGCCGATTTTTTGACTACTAAACCGAACGTCGCCGTTCCGATAGACCCGACTAAAATAAATGGGGGATCCAATTGTTTATTTTGCGTCCCATCATTTGTTTCCGTCGTTGGCAGTTCGGTCCAACGACGCTCGACTTTTTCCTGACTTCTCAGTAGTGTGGCACGGTATAATTCTGTGGTAAAGTTTCGTTCTTCAAGGTGAGTTATGTGTACATTTTTAATATTAAATTTTACTTTGATTTTAATTTTAATTTTCCTTTTATATTTTTCTTGCAGGTTTACTCGAGCCGTGGAGAATCCTGCACCTATTGAGGCGAGAAAGTTGCCCTTAGCAATATGCCACGCTGGCCCTTGCCAGTGCATCCCATTTCCGTCGCACTGGGCATTCTGCGCTGAACGCATTATGGTCGGCTTTTTCCACTTTAGCATCAGCGCAGTTGCAGCAGGATGGTGGTGCATTGCTGACCCAGCTTTCGCACTTCGTCCTTAAGTGGTGTCCCCCACAATGGCTGCACCTGGGGGCTGTTTCCTTGCAAAAACGTCGTCCGTGCCCGTAGCCTAGGCATAGAGAGCACTGCACGAGTGGCGAAAAATCTGCCACTCTGATCTTTGCAAGTCTATGTGCAGCGCTCCCGCTGCATTCGCCCGGTTCCACACTCTGGGGGACACCCTTATGACTACATGGCCTGTGAGCGGGTTTCTGGCCTTCCGGCGGAACCTTATTTCCGCTCGGAACTCTTCGTCGGTAATGCCGTCGAATAGAGTCCGATTCTGATTCCTCAGAGCGCTCTGAATATCGGCGTCGGTGTTATACGCCAGAACGTCCCAAAGAATCAGAAGCGGATCCTTATTCTTAATATCCTCGACGTTTAACCGGTCGCTTGCACTTTTCAGTCGCTCCTTTACCTTATTCCTCTCCTCTTCTGAACAACACCCCAGTATCACTTTTTGGTCTTTCGCCTTCTTTACTCTTTCTACTTTTGCCCATCCTTCTTTCGCGTTTACAGCTTTTCTTATCTGTTCAAGGACTTCTTCCCCTGTATCCATCTCGTTTTTCGAGGAGACCACAACCGAGTGCAGTGCAGCTGGCTGGGGACTGGGCCTCTTGGTTTCACCAGCAGCCACGCTCGCGTATGTGGACTTTTCGATGGTGTCTTTTTGTTTCTCCATTGCCTGTTTTAGGTCTTCCATTTTCTCCCCGTTCTTTCTAATTAACTCCGCATGTTCATCCAACTTCTTTATTAATTCCTCTTCCTTCATAGTTTTACATTCTTTACTCTGTTTCCTTTCCTCTATTATTTCTATGATGTTTTCCTTTTTGCTTCCTCCTCCGCTTCCTTCACCAACTGGTATAACCGCTCAATCGCACTTGTGACCTCTGCCTTTATGTCAGTTCGCAAGTTGCGCGAGTTGCCCAGATGGATTTTAGCTTTAGTCAAGCAGGCCTTAGCTTCGGCTGTTTTATTCGTGTAAGTCTGTCTGTCTGTCGTCTTTGACCTACTATCTTCTTGGGGAACGAGCTTTGTTTTATATTTTTGAGGACGGGTCGGTATTGTCGAGGGATCTGGGGATTTCTGTGGGGTAGTCGTCGGGGACGATAAATTATTTGAAATTTCCCCTTCATCATCGGAGCCTAAGGATTCTCGTGCCGAGTTCCACCTGTTACCCTTTGCGGGTGTTCGGAACCCAAACATACTGCTTCGCTGAGGGACTCGTCAATTCAGTAAGACTGAGTGGTGTAAAGGGCCACCCAGATGTCAAGCTTAAAATAAAGTTTATTTGCTGGAGAGAAAGCAGAATTAAAATTTTTTATTAATAAATGATGAGAGGAACCAAAAGGTTTTTCTGACAAAAATCTAATTTTCCTCTCCAAGGCCCACCGTGTCAAAATTGTAAAATAAGAAATATATATACTATATTAGAACTTTAAAATATATAGGCTCTCCAACAAAGTCTTTAGTTAGGCGGTGTAAAAAGCCGCCAAGTGTCTGTATATCTTAAATCTAGTACGGCGCTCCAAAAGGGGCTGTCAAAGAGTCAAAACCGTAAATTTATTTCCCCAGAGTAATCTTCACCACCTTCCTGGCACTAGAGACACTAAGTGTCAGTGTATAAATTTTTAAGAATTTTTCCCAGTATTCTCTAGCCAAGGACTAGATAAACTTTTAAGCTACTGTCGTTTAAAAGGCAAAAGTTTTACCAAGGTCAGTCTGTTTTTACCTGCCTGGTGAGTTTAGGGTGTGGTGGGGGGGCCTTTTTTTCAGTTTCTACTGCTCCGATCGGCGCGAAACTGGTGTCCAACGTTCGGGCTCCGCAAGGCCTTCGAAACGGTGAAGGAACGTCAGAGGGGGGAGGGGGGTGTGCACTTAAAAATTTAGAAAAACTGAATTTTTCAAAGTTTTTCGCGTGTAAAAGGCGCGAAAATTTGTCAAAAAATTTGGAAAAAATTTAGAAGGTGCTGCGCGGAGGGACCTACGCAACGCTACCAATAACTCCTCAATCAAAGTGAGGTAAGTCAGTTCAAAAAATTTTTTAAAGTTTAATTTTTTAAGTTTTAGTGGGTAGTGTGGACGGCCTATATCTGCCAGTCCGCGAGTCCCACATAACCCGCTCGAGTCCCCACTCGGGTGGCGTACCCGTAAAAGGGTTTCCTCACGATAAAAAAAAAAAAAAAAAAAAAAAAAAAAAAAGGTTAGGTTAGGTTAGGTTAGGTTAGGTTAGGTTAGGTTAGGTTAGGTTAGGTTAGGTTAGGTTAGGTTAGGTTAGGTTAGGTTA
>CM032398.1:12166-17166 GCA_019049475.1 Eueides isabella | reverse complement strand
TATTTTTATAAACAGATATAAGTATGATTACTTTTCTTAGAATTAAGACACGACATTTAAAAGACACATTCAGATTACAACTTATTTTTAAAGACAAGAATTTATACTTTTCGACAAGTTTCACATATTTTGAGACACAATTTCAAATAACAATACATATAATTACATATATATATAATACAATAGAATATTATATACAATTTAGATAATATTTTAGTAACAAATTTTAACGAAAGTTTTAATAATGTAATATTAACAAGAAAAATGATACAAATAGGTAAACTTAACTTTAGAGCAGACTTTATTAAAAATTTAAATGCCATAATCAATTTTGCATTTTAATTGGTTTATCATGTGTTGGATGGTAGGACAATTATTAGAGGTTGCAGTATGATTTGAGTTTAGATTACTATTGGTTTTGACATTGTATTTAGAACAGTTGAAACAAACGGGAGGTAAATTTTTACTAACATTAGGACAATTAGAAACTTGATGAGTTTCATCGGAACAATGTGAACAAGGCCTACAGTCAGACACACAGTTTTTACTAATGTGACCAAACTGCAGACACTTGTAACATTGGATAAATGGTGAAAAGTCCCCCACAAAAACTTGTTGGTGGTCAGCGTTAAGCCTTCCCAGGTTGATCGCCTCGCGCCACACCGCTGGGCTTACTATAAAAACTGCATTATACAAATTTTGATTCTTATTGTTATTCCTTCTGAATCTAAGTTTAAAATCTTCTGGTTTTTTAATTAACTGATTTATTGTAGGATTTTGCTGAGTAACTACTGTGGACAACTCCTCAAGGGGGATATCTTTTGAGACACCCTTGAGAATGAGCATGGGAAGAATCTTTTTGGCTGGCTCAGCGGAAATTAATGTGGATTCTTTTAATTGATTTAGTGTATCCTGACATTGAGATTCGTTCATAAATTCAACCCTTACTTTATTATTTGAAATGGCCTTGACACGGGTGGGGGCGTAGTTCTTCTCTCTGAAGGAGATGCTTTTCTTAAATTTGGTGATTGTATTTTGTGTATTTTCAGACGTTTCTACAGGAGATATAACAATGGCAGGCTTGTACTGAGACTTTGGGGACTTATCGACAATTGGGGTTCTATTTGAAGCTATTTGTGCATAAGTTGGGCTATTATTTGCGGTAAGTTCGGATTTTAATTCGGTTTTAAATTTATGAATCTCATCCCTCACAGCAGATATGATGTCCTCTTTTAACACAGTGTTATCGATAACAGGTGTAGGAGCTGGCGTATCGGGTGGTGGATCAAAATTGCCAGTCTCAATATGTGATTCTAGAAAGATATCAGCGGCTAAGCTGATTTCTTCTGCGGCTTCTATGATAAATCTTTTGTTTATTGAAGTCACGCTTTTATTCTCATGGATGGCATGTATAATGTGTCTGGCAAGAGTATCGACAATACTGTGCAAAGAGCGGAAATCCTTCACTGTGTTGGCTTGCATTGGTAGAGGTTTACGTTGAGCTTTATCTGATTTACTTTTACTTTTACTTTGAGATGCTTGTGGTTGTTGGGGTGGTTCATTGGACACTTCTAGTTCTCTGTCTGGGGACATCTCTAGTATTAGGGACGAGAAATCGGGAGTGCTGCATCTACTGTGAATACTCTCTGAATCTGGGCGAGACATTTTTTAAAATATTTTTAATGTATATAAAACTACACTATTGGTATACCCACCAAGTTTCAGAACGATCAGAGAATAAAAATTGAAATAAATGGAATAAGTTTACCTACCTGAGAGACTATAGGGTGAGGTGGGGGGGCGAAAAACTCGAAAACTACTCAACGGATTTTAAAAATTTTAGTGTCGATAGATCGGGCTGGTGAAGGCATACGATCTGGTACTAGTCAAGTCCGGGTGGGGGGTTATTTGCGCGTTTAAACGCTGAAAAACCCAAAATGTACGAAAAATCCGAGTTTTTCGCGCTAAAATAGCACGAAAATTAAAAATTACACAATTATATATATACACAGACGTAGAGCCAACTCGACCCTACGTTTTAAAACAAAAATGAAGAAAATCTATCGACTAAAACTTATAAAAATTAAAATTAAAAATTATTATTATATACGAAATTTAAAAATTAAATTCTAAGTTATTTATACAAAATATATATGAAATGATGTTTATTTACTAACAAACAAACATATTAAGACACAATTGTAAAGTTTCAGTTGAATAACTTGAAGATTTGGTTGGTTTGGGAAAATTAATTCCCGACAAAATTTTACAAGTCCGCAGACCTTAGGTGGATTTCTCTAATATGAATATAGGTATTTTCGAAAAACTCGAAAACTACTCAACGGATTTTAAAAATTTTAGTGTCGATAGATCGGGCTCGTGAAGGCCTACGATCTGGTACTGGTCACGCCCGGGTGGGGGGTTATTGCGCGTTTAAACGCTGAAAAACCCAAAATGTACGAAAAATCAGTGTTTTTCGCGCTAAAATAGCACGAAACTTAAAAATATGACAAAATTATATATACACAGACGTAGAGCCAACTCGACCCTACGTTTTAAAACAAAAATGAAGAAAATCTATCGACTAAAACTTATAAAAATTAATATTAAAAATTATTATTATATACGAAATTTGAAAATTAAATTCTAAGTTTTTTATACAAAATATATATGAAATGATGTTTATTTACTAACAAACAAACATATTGAGACACAACTGGAAAATTTCAATTGAATAACTTAAAGATTTGGTTGGTTTGGGAAAATTAATTCCCGACAAAATTTACAAGTCCGCAGACCTTAGGTGGATTTCTAATATATGAATATAGGTATTTCGAAAACTCGAAAACTACTCAACGGATTTTAAAAATTTTAGTGTCGATAGATCGGGCTCGTGAAGGCCTACGATCTGGTACTGGTCACGTCCGGGTGGGGGGTTAATTGCGCGGTTAAACGCTGAAAAACCCAAAAAGTACGAAAAATCAGTGTTTTTCGCGCTAAAATAGCACGAAACTTAAAAATATGACAATAATTTATATACACAGACGTAGAGCCAACTCGACCCTACGTTTTAAAACAAAAATCAAGAAAATCTATCGACTTAAACGTTATAAAAATTAAAATTAAAAATTATTATTATATACGAAATTTAAAAATTAAATTCTAAGTTATTTATACAGAATATATATGAAATGATGTTTATTTACTAACAAACAAACATATTAAGACACAATTGGAAAGTTTCAGTTGAATAACTTGAAGATTTGGTTGGTTTGGGAAAATTAATTCCCGACAAAATTTTACAAGTCCGCAGACCTTAGGTGGATTTCTGTAATATGAATATAGGTATTTTCGAAAAACTCGAAAACTACTGAACGGATTTGAAAAATTTAGGGTGTCGATAGATCGGGCTCGTGAAGGCCTACGATCTGGTACTGGTCACGTCCGGGTGGGGGGTTAATTGCGCGGTTAAACGCTGAAAAACCCAAAATGTGCGAAAAATCCGAGTTTTTCGCGCTAAAATAGCACGAAACTTAAAAATACACAATTATATATATACACAGACGCAGAGCCAACTCGACCCTACGTTTTAAAACAAAAATGAAGAAAATCTATCGACTAAAAGTTATAAAAATTAAAATTAAAAATTATTATTATATACGAAATTTAAAATTAAATTCTAAGTTTTTTATACAAAATATATATTAAATGATGTTTATTTACTAACAAACAAACATATTGAGACACAATTGGAAAATTTCAATTGAATAACTTAAAGATTTGGTTGGTTTGGGAAAATTAATTCCCGACAAAATTTTACAAGTCCGCAGACCTTAGGTGGATTTCTCTAATATGAATATAGGTATTTTCGAAAAACTCGAAAACTACTCAACGGATTTGAAAAATTTAGGTGTCGATAGATCGGGCTCGTGAAGGCCTACGATCTGGTACTGGTCACGTCCGGGTGGGGGGTTAATTGCGCGGTTAAACGCTGAAAAACCCAAAATGTGCGAAAAATCAGTGTTTTTCGGCGCTAAACTAGCACGAAAATTAAAAATTACACAATTATATTATACACAGACGTAGAGCCAACTCGACCCTACGTTTTAAAACAAAAATCAAGAAAATCTATCGACTAAAACTTATAAAAATTAAAATTAAAAATTATTATTATATACGAAATTTGAAAATTAAATTCTAAGTTATTTATACAGAATATATATGAAATGATGTTTATTTACTAACAAACAAACATATTAAGACACAATTGGAAAGTTTCAGTTGAATAACTTGAAGATTTGGTTGGTTGGGGAAAATTAATTTCCGACAAAATTTTACAAGTCCGAAGACCTTAGGTGGATTTCTGTAATTACAATATAGGTATTTTCGAAAAACTCGAAAACTACTGAACGGATTTGAAAAATTTAGGTGTCGATAGATCGGGCTCGTGAAGGCCTACGATCTGGTACTGGTCACGTCCGGGGTGGGGGGTTAATTGCGCGGTTAAACGCTGAAAAACCCAAAATGTACGAAAAATCCGAGTTTTTTCGCGCTAAACTAGCACGAAAATTAAAAATTACACAATTATATATATACACAGACGTAGAGCCAACTCGACCCTACGTTTTTAAAACAAAAATGAAGAAAATCTATCGGACTAAAAGTTATAAAAATTAAAATTAAAAATTATTATTATATACGAAATTTAAAAATTAAATTCTAAGTTATTTATACAGAATATATATGAAATGATGTTTATTTACTAACAAACAAACATATTAAGACACAATTGGAAAGTTTCAGTTGAATAACTTGAAGATTTGGTTGGTTTGGGAAATTAATTCCCGACAAAATTTTACAAGTCCGCAGGACCTTAGGTGGATTTCTAATATATGAATATAGGTATTTTCGAAAACTCGAAAACTACTGAACGGATTTGAAAATTTAGGTGTCGATAGATCGGGCTCGTGAAGGCCTACGATCTGGTACTGGTCACGTCC
>CM032397.1:18476732-18488317 GCA_019049475.1 Eueides isabella | reverse complement strand
GGGTTCCGGGCTGGTCGATCCACCATCGATGCCTTAAACGCCCTAAAGTCTCGGGCGTTGACCGCGATGGCAGAGGGAGGTGTTCTCCTCGCCGTATCGATAGGTGCCTTCAATAGCCTGCCGTTCGAGGCTTTACGAGAAGCTCTCCGTTACCATGGTGTGCCTTTCTATCTTCGGCGACTATTAAATGACTACCTCAAGGATAGAGTGGTTCTATGGACAGGGAGGGACGGACAAATCAGTCGTCGAGTAATTGCTTGTGGGGTTCCACAGGGATCAGTTTTAGGTCCTACACTGTGGAATATTGGGTACGATTGGCTCCTACGGTGTCAACTACCTTCCGGGATGAGCATCATCTGCTACGCAGATGATACTCTTGTCACCACCCGTGGAGTAAATTATAATGATACCGCACGTTTGGCTGAGGTCGGAATTCACCGCGTTGTTGATCGCATTGAGGCACTAGGGCTTAAAATTTCCAGTTCCAAAATGGAGGCCCTACTATTTCATGGGCCACGCAAGGGACCACCCCGTGGAGCTACCCTCCGCATTCAGGGGCAGGAGGTGAAGGTACAGGCCCAAATGAGATATTTGGGTCTGACTCTAGATAGTCGATGGTCGTTTGCGTCGCACTTTGCTCAGCTTGTACCGAAGCTTGTGAACACCGCCGGGGCCCTCGGTAGGCTGTTACCAAATGTCGGAGGGCCGGATTCTACATGTCGACAGCTATATGTCGGTGTGTTGAGATCCATGGCACTATACGGTGCTCCCGTGTGGGCGGATTCTCTCACTGCTCGTAATAGGACTCAATTGCGAAAGGCGCAGCGGGTTATAGCGGTGAGAGCTATTCGGGGTTACCGTACCGTGTCATGGACGGCGGCTACCCTCCTAGCGGGCGATCCTCCTTGGGAGCTACAAGCGCAAGTACTCGCTAAAGTTCATGCATTCCGTGCAAGTGAGCGGTCGCGAGGTGAAAGACCATCGATAGAGGACGTCATGCGGATCAGGAGAAGAGCAGATAAAGCTCTAATCTGGTGAAGGAGGTTGGGACCCTAGGCCCCAGCTGCAGGTCTAGTGACGGTAGAAGCAGTTCGCCCACACCTTGAACCCCTTGACCCGTTGGGTCCACAGAAGCTTTGGAGTCCTAACGTACAAATTGGTGCAGGTATTGACAGGGCATGGGTGCTTTGGCAAATACCTGCACCAGCTTGCATGTCGGGAGTTATCGCCGGCATGCCATGAGTGTAATGCGCTGGTAGATTCGGCGTATCATACTCTGGCCGAATGCCCTGCCTGGGTCCCACAACGCCATGCTTTGATGGCTGTAGTGGGGAGAGACCTTTCACTATCCAATGTGGTAGCCATTATGCTAAATAGTAAGAAGCACTGGTCTGCCATGGTCTCCTTCTGTGAGTCTGTTATAGCAATGAAGGAGGCTGCAGAGCGGTTGCGCGAGTCCAGTGCGAATGCAGCCCCGCTCCGCCGCCGAAGGCCAGGCTCAAGGAGAAGGCAATACACAAGTGCAAATGTCGAGACGAATTAAAGGCGACGGCAACTCGCAATAGGCGGGTCTATCACCGAGGCGTCATAGTGTAATGCGCGAGCAATCCTACGGCGCCTCCATTATAGGTGGAGAGGTCTCCGCTGGGTTTTATTGGGTCGTATCGGTCTTCCTGCCGGTGAGTCCCACAGTTCCCTACGTCCGTACGGCATATATGCCTTGCGTGCGAGTGGGCTGCGTAAACCACATTTCCCAGCGTCAAAAAAAGAAAAGGCTAGGTTACATATATATATTTCTTATATATAAAAAAAAACAACCAATACAGCGTGAAATGAAAATTGGCAAAGTAATAAAATTCAAAACATTTTTAAGATTAACGTTTCATTCTTCGCTTTGGTAACAAAACAAAGCGGCGTTGAGTTCCGCCACTTTACACGTCATGCCTCAAATTTGACGGAAGATGGAGAATGGAACGAAGCGCCTTAACACCAGGTTCCTAAGTTCCCTTAGCTTTTCTGTTATATACGGGATATGGAGTGAAATTGCTTCGCTCTGGTAACAAGACAAAGCGGCGTTGAGTTCCGCCACTCAACACCCAACGCCTCAAATTTGACAGAAAGTGAGGAACGGAACGAACAGCCTTAATACCAGATTCCTAAGTTCCCTTTGCTTTTCTATTATATGCGGTATATGGTTTGAAATCGAAGATTAAAACTAATCAATAAACATGTAGGTACCAGGAAACGTTCAAGAAATATTTTTACGCACATTTATTCTTCTTTTTTTATATTTTTCAAGGTTTCTTCAAGGTTGTCATCTAAATTTAAAATATTTTTATATAGCGATACTCACCGCCATAAATGTAAACGTAACAAAATGAGACCTGTCGTGGCGCAGCGGCACAAGAGTGTGACTGTAACCGACAGGTTCTGGGTTCGATCCCCAGTCGAGGAAATGAAATATTTAATATTTTCAATTTAAATATTTAATGTTTCATTTCTTCGCTCTGGTAATAAGGCAAAGCGCGGCGTTGAGTTCCGCCACTCAACACGCAATGCCTCAAATTCGGCGGAAAGTGGGGAACGGAAGTGGAACGGAGTGTCATAACACTAGGTTTCACTTCCGTTCCCTCTGCCTACCCTGCCTAGTGCGGGATACAGCGTGAAGCTGGAAAAAAAAACTAAATGTCTGAAATTAGCTATAGTCAAAACTACCCATTTCAGATAGTGATTGAAATGTAATGTTCTTTCAATTGGTTCTTAAATAAAATAGTTATATCAATATAAAGTGGCAAAAACAAGAAAGAGGACAGTGGAGTGTCTTAACACTGTTCTCTCTGTTAACCTTATACAAAATACTACATACTAAAAAAGAAGCTTGTCATGGCACAAGGGCACAATTGTACGACGTAAGTGCGAAAGATTGTGGGTTCGATTGACCACTCAAGAAAATGAATTTAAAAAAGTATATATTTTCTATGCTCTGTTAATAAGGCAAAGCGCAGCGTTCAGTTCTGCCAATCAATATGAGATGTCTCAAATTCGGCGGAATCAGGACGGAGAGTCTAAGCACTAGGTTTCCACCTTGCCGTTCGCAGGATAAAACATATAAAAAAAAATGTTTGAAAAGGAAAGACATGAATTACAAAACAATAGTCAACTCTAGAAACGTAGAAGCCAATTAGGACTTACATACTCGACCATCGAACCTCGTAACTAGTGAAGTTGTCTGTGAAGTAGACAGACATCGCTTGTACTACTGGCATGAGCTGTTATATCGTTTTTTTTTCTAACGGAAGGCAGAGGGAACTTAGGAACCTAGTGTTAATACATGTAGTTCTCATTGAAATATTTTCATTCTTTATTTTTCGATGAATTGAGATGTGTGAATTAAGTGGCGGTAGTCAACGCCGTCTTTTGCCTTGGTAACAGTGCAAGGAAATTATTAAATATTTCATTATCTCGCTTCCTCGCTCCATAAAGGCTATATATATTAAAAAATATATATTTTTCATCATATCCGAAGCATAAAAGCCTGTCAATCTTTTGTGCTATTTTTTAAGTAATAATATCCTTTCTTGGACGCATTTCAGGAGTCACAGGTTCAAATCTCGCTAAGTTCACATTTTTGTTTTCTCATTAAGTATTTTTCATTTCTGCAAATCTGTGCAGATGATTGCAAAATAAGAAAACTCTATAGGACTGAGTGCTGTCAATAATAGATATACCAATCGAGTGGATGTGGTTCTTCAAGAGGAATGTATGGATGGAACATGGGATATTTACTCCGATATTTCCCCGAGAACGTAATTAGACGGTAAGTAGATACTTAGCATCTTAATTGTATTGAGGCCAGGAAGGAAATTCTTGTGTTTTCCTTTACTTTAAAAATATAAACGTTCACCGTATTTAACTAGGAAGCTTCACGCTGTATCACGAACATGGCAGGGTAGGCAGAGGGAACTTGGGAACCTAGTGTTAAGACACTCTGTTCCACTTCCGTTCTCCACTTTCCGCGAAATTTAAGGCATTGCGTGTTGTGTGGCGGAACTCAACACCGCGTTTTGCCTTATACCAGAGCAAAAAAACGAAAACAAATATTTAAATTGAAAATATTAAATATTTCATTTTCTCGATCCTCCATGGGGATCGAACCCACAACCTGTCGGTTTAATTTAAATCTGGAGTATTCCAACTTAAGGAATATAAATTTTAACAAAATAATGTTATTAGCTCTTAGACATCCACAATTGTTCATATACCTGTTTTTTTTTACTTTATTCTCAGTATCACGCTGTTTCCGGCGAACTACAGAAGTAATTTGGGAATTCAGTGTAAGACACTCTGTCTCCATTTCCCAAACTTTCGTTCTCCACTTTCCACCGAATTGGAGGCTCGATTGCGTGACCACATTGACACTCTGACCTGATTAAAAGAGCAAACAAATGAAAATACTAAATATTTTATTTCTATCACGTCAATATTGTGTCTAATAATGAAAAAAAAATGCTTTTCATTGGCTCTTATACAAAGTTTCCCGATTCAGCTAGTTATTTAAATTATATGAACACGTCACATATATAAAGTCAAGGACTTGGTTACTATACTCGATAGCAAGTATCGAAAAATGTATATCGTAGTAACAGTAAAGTATAATGAGCAGTAATTAATGTAGTCAATTACATCCAAATTAGGGTTAAAGCTGGAACTTTTAATCTTAGCTAACGATTAAAAAGACATGATTAATGAAAAATATGTTCATAAAAGACTTGTTTTAATTTTTGTTTGTTTATAAAACTTTGTTACTGTAGGAGAAGAGTCTTATTTTATTACTTTTTAATTGGATTGGACTTTGCCAAATTTTTGAGTGATCTAAATATTATTAAGTTGACGAGAGTAACGAGAATTTCATATATAGGGCAAGCAGAGGAAACTTGGAAATCTAGAGTGTATGGTCACTCTGTTCCCATTATGACACTCTGTTTACCTTTATAAAACTATCGTTACTTACTTTTTTTTGTCAAATTATTAAGGCATTGCCTGTTGAGTGGCGACACACAACCCATTGCTCTCGTTACCAAAACTAGGAAAGGAAACTGAAATATTTCAAAACATTATCTGGTTATCGGACCTACAAGAATTGGTCATTAGTTTAGTAGTTTACTGTATACGATATGTACATAACTATAAATATTATATAAAAACTTTGCCTGAGTACCTTAGGATCTTAGCCATTCTACGCCTACGAGTGTTTAGTATATGTTTTTTTTTATTTATTTTTTTCAGCTTCACGCTGTATCCCGCACTTGGCAGGGTAGGCAGAGGGAACGGAAGTGAAACCTAGTGTTATGACACTCCGTTCCACTTCCGTTCCCCACTTTCCGCCGAATTTGAGGCATTGCGTGTCGAGTGGCGGAACTCAACGCCGCGCTTTGCCTTATTACCAGAGCGAAGAAATGAAACATTAAATATTTAAATTGAAAATATTAAATATTTCATTTCCTCGACTGGGGATCGAACCCAGAACCTGTCGGTTACAGTCACACTCTTGTGCCGCTGCGCCACGACAGGCCTCAGTATATGTGTATTTATATAATTTAAGTGTTACCTTTCTGTCTATCTGTATCACTGTAACTCCTCAATAAATGAAACGATATAAATGAAGTTTTTTTATCAAGTCTCGTTCATAGCGGTGGCTTTTACCTATGTATTATCAAAATCTGCTCAGCAATTTATGAGCTGCAGATACTTTGCAAAGATGAGGTGGTGACTTTTTAGGTCAATGTTTTTTTTTTTGAAATTACAAATTTTGTGTAAATTTATTCAAAACATTATCTATCATAGTAGACCGAACCTTTTACACAGTAAAAGATCGGTCCGATCAAAACAGTACATGAGAGATCGCTCCTAACCTGTCAGTAAAAGTGAAGGGCGTCATATTTTGGCATACCAATTAGTACGATTACTTATGAGTGAGTAACAGTAACTGATCTGCCATTGGAATTTTTTTGGTCCAAATATGGATTTAGAAGTTTATATAAGACTAAATATAAGTATAAATTGAATTGAGACCTGTCGTGGCGCAGCGGCACAAGCATGTGACTGTAACAGATAGGTTCTGGGTTCGATCCCCAGTCGAGGAAATGAAATATTTAATATTTTCAATTAAAATATTTAATGTATTCTTCGCTCTGGTACAAGGCAAAACGCGGTGTTGAATTCCGCCACTCAACACGTAATGCCTCGAATTCGGTGAAAAGTGGGGAACGGAAGTGGAACGGAGTGTTTTAACACTAGGTTCCCAAGTTACCTCTACCTACCATACCATGTGCGGGATACAGCAAGAAGCGGAGTAGAGTAGAGTAATAATAATATTTTGTAAGATAGAAGCGGGTTAAAACTTTAAACAAATTATATATTTTTACTATGTTTTAAAGTGTTATTCCACACTTAGGACAGAAAATACTAAACTTAAATTTAAAAAGCGTATAAAAATTTTTAACGAAGCAGGATTTGAACCCGCGCCTCTGGAATACCGTTCCAGCGCTCTGACCAACTAAGCCATGCTTAGTTGGTCAGAGCGCTGGAACGGTATTCCAGAGGCGCGGGTTCAAATCCTGCTTCGTTCAAAATTTTTATACGCTTTTTAAATTTAAGTTTAGTAAATTATATATTTGATATAAACAAATTATATATTTTAACATGAGTTTCATAAAAATCATAATTAATAAAAGGTAAGAAAGAAGAACAAACTCACCAACAATTAAGGTAATAAATATCAAAATAAACTTTGATATTTTATTGAAAAAAAACCTAATAAAAGAAATTACTTTCAAAAAATTACTTAAGTAGCGTTTCGCAGAAGTGCTCCAGTGGCATTGATTGATATAGCATCAGTTCGATAGAGTTTTGTGTTTGGTTGAATTCGAATTTATTATTGCAGGTAAACGCTGTAAAATGTTTACCTGCAATAATATTCTACGCTGATTCTTTCTTAGCTTCACGCTGTATCCCGCACGAGGCAGGGTAGGCAGAGGGAACCCGGGAACCTAGTGTTAAGACACTCCGTTCCACTTCCGTTCCCCACTTTCCGCCGATTTTGAGGCATTGCGTGTTGAGTGGTGGAACTCAACGCCGCGCTTTGCCTTATTACCAGAGCGAAGAAATGAAATATTATATATTTAAATTGAAAATATTAAATATTTCATTTCCTCGACTGGGGATCGAACCCAGAACCTGTTAGTTACAGTCACAAGCTTGTGCCGCTGGGCCACAACAGGCCTCCTCCTCTGTTTTGATTAAAAAAATATATCCTATGTAGATATATGATGGTTATTATGGCGCAGGAGCAGAAGCATATGACTGTAAACGTGATTGATTGTGGGTTCGATTAGCACTCGATGAAGTAAAATATTTAATATTTTCAAATTAAATATTTGATATTTATATTTCGTCGTTCCAGTAACAGCGCAAAACACTGTGCTGAGCAATGCCTCAAAATAAATACTTTATGGTTTCATTTCTCCGCTCCGGCACAAGACGCACGCGGCGTAGAATTCCGCCACTTAACACGCAATGCCTCAAAATTCGCGGGGGACGGAAATTGAACACTAGGTTCCCAAGTTCCCTTTGCTTGCCATGTGCGGGATATAGCGTGAAGCTGAGAGATTGCTTATAAAAAAATATTTTTAAAAAACATTTTTATACGCTAAGTGTCTTGTGTCTATAGTATATATGTAGTTATGTATGTCCTATGACACTTATCAATATTCCAAGTAATTCTGAACGTTAAAAAAGCATAATAGAAGCGTTAAACATTTTATCTATATACATATAATAAATTTGTAACTGACTGTCGGTACAATATTCCAAGTAATTCTGAACGTTAAAAAAACATAATAGAAGCGTTAAACATTTTATCTATATACATATAATAAATTTGTAATTGATTGTCTGTACATAAAAGATACATTATTAAGGGCATTTCTCGTTTTAACTGTTTGTCTGTGCCTAATCTTGCGCTAAACTCAAAACCAGCGAAATCTTCTCACAAGAATTTGTTATTTATTTTATTTAAATCAATTCTTAAGTAAAATTTGGTATTAATATATATTTTTTATTACCTAAGCAGTCGAAGCTGCGAACGGGCCACTAGTACACAAAACTATATTTTCAATCATAACTAACAGTTCCTGAGATATCAACATGTTCGTACAAACAAATTAATCGGTTTCATACTATTAATATAGAAATATGAATGAAAGATCTAGTTATTTATTCCTTTTTGTATGTTTACTTCTGACTATCATTAGGACTAAAAAAGCGTAATGATTAGTTGTCGTAGCACGCAATACGATAATAAAGCTGTGGAATTTGTACCAATGCGTATTTACTTAGTGATTACGTGTATTTTGTTTGTTTTTTTTTTTTTGCTTTACTTTGTATCCTGCACCTGGCAGGGAAGGCAGAGGGAACATGGGAACCTAGTGTTAGAACACTCATACACTTGAGGCATTGTGTGTTGAGCGGCGAAAGTCAACGCTGCACTTTGCCACATTATCAGTACGAATAAATGAATATATTAAATAATTCATTTTAAAATTTTAATTATATCATTTTCTCGTGTTGGGATCGAACCCACAACTCGTCACGTCTACAATAACATGCTTGTGCCCCTGCGCCACGATGGACTTGTTATATGTATTTGGTATATTTATTTGTTTAAAGAATATGATTACAGTTTTCAGTTAATTAAAAGTCGTTATGGTACAGTGGTAAAGGCGACGGTTGTAAGTTCAATTCTCATTTGTGTGAAAATTTGGGCAAAATTTTGGAGACATTTTGGGCTGTTGTGACGCAAGGATAGAAAGAGGCGTGTGAGAGGTTGTGGCTTCGATACCTAGTTGAAGAAATGAAATGTTTCATATTTTAATTTCCTGTTGAGTATGGCGTTGAGTTCCGCAACTCTACACAATAATTAAGAATTTAGCGCTGAGTTTAGTAGGGAACAGAACAGTTGTTATGGGAACGGAGTGTCTTAAGACAGTTTCCAAATATCCTCTGTCTACCCTGCTACGCACAGGATACTGTGAATTCAAAACCAAAAATTAAAAAAAAATCTGGCTCTGGTAAGCAATACGGCGTTGACTTCCGCCACTGGACATACTAAATTTTTAGATTACGTCTATCTATTTTATGCGAGATACAGTGTGAAAAAATATGTATTATAGTTATTGTTGCTTTTTTAAAATAGCGTAACCAAACGCTATATATATATATATATATATATATATATATATATATATATGCAGCGTGAAGCTGAGTTGTTTCAATACCCTCCATTTTCCCTTTCTATAAAGAACAGCGTACTTACAAAAGAAAGTTTTTTTTACACGAACATACACACATATATATATATATATATATATATATATATATATATATATATATATATATATATATATATATATATATATATATATATATATATATATATATATATATATAATACGTGAAGTAAGTGGTATGAGAGGGAGGGGGAGACCTCGGTTGACCTTCAAAAACACAGTATCTAAGATACAAGAGGAAGGTCAGGTAAAAAACACGAGGATCTCATGGAGGGCATGCATGAAGAGGCTGATGACAGTGGACGAGGCGAAAGAGGTATGCCGAGACCGTAGCGTTTGGCAATCCGTTCTCTCTGCCTACCCCGCTAGTGATACAGCGTGAAGCTAAGAAGGTATAATACGTTACATACAAATAACTTTTCCAAATTTTTATTTCATAACATAATCGGTGAAGAGAAACACTTTCTCGTTAATTTTACACTGTTCAAATATATAATTTAAATCGTGGACTTTAATAAAATATTTAACTTTTAACGAATGTTTGAAAGCCTTTACAAACTTGTTAGAACTATTACGTTGTAACTTTTTACGCAGTCATTTACATTTTTCCTTATATAAAATTTACGTTTCTTATTTTCAGGGATCCGTATCTCAGTAGTAAAAATATGGAAATCTTTTAGGATTATTTTATGGCCCGACTGTCCGTTAGACAAGTTAATTTACATGGAGATCGCGTTGAGGTATCTAGATAAAAATAATATCAATTTTTAAATTTACGATTCCTGCCTTTTTACGATTTTAATATGATTGTAAAAGTAAATAAGTCAAATCCAAAAAATAAAGAAATGACCAAGTGCGAGTCGAATTTGCCCACTGAGGGGGCCCAAAAAGTTGGAGATCAATCGACGTTCCCTGGTTTATGCTTCCTACAAAATATCTATAACTTAAAAAGTTTCAACTTTTTTTTTACTTGTGTTGTTAGAAACAAAGTGCTACTAAAACGATGCATAATATTTCTTTTGCTTGCGGCCATTATATTTACTATTTAAGAGACCGTGGTCCTAAGTATTTGATATCAATTAAACTAAAATAATCTTATAAGGATTCCGTTCGTTTGTTTCTATGGTAGAGAAGTGTACTGAGGCCTGTCGGACAGGTTCTGGATCCGATCCCCGGTCGAGGAAATGAAATATTTCATATTTTCAATTTAAATATTTAATGTTTCATTTCTTCGCTCTGGTAATAAAGGCGCGTCGTTGACTTCTGCCACTCAACACGCAATGCCTCAAATTCGGCGAAAAGTGAAGTGGAATAGAGTGTCTCAACACTAGTTTCCCGGGTTCCCTCTGCCTACCCTGCCTCGTGCGGGATACAGCGTGAAGCTGAAAAAAAAGTGTAAAAAATCCTTGCTTTGGTAAAAAAAATATGGCGATAAAGGCTCACTAGGCTCCAGCCAATCATTACACAAAGTATAGAAAGATCGAGCATTTTCTATACAGAATTTAATCAAATTCAAGAGAAGCTAAGTAATTTTTTGAGAGCCATAGTGGCGTAGAGGCGAGAGTGCGACCGTAAAACCGTGGGCGACAGGTTGTCAGTGCGATCCCTATACGAGATTTTAATATATATTTCTGCTCTGGTAACAAGGCAAAGGCAGCGTACCGCCCCGCCATTTATCACGGAGTGCCTCAAATTAGGCAGAATGTTGCGAACGAAACAGAGTGTTTCAACACTAGGTTCCCAAGTTTCCTCTGTCTACTCTGCTCAGAGTCCGCACATGGAGTGAAGCGAAGAAAAAAAAAACCTTCTATTTACGTTTTAAAATCCATAAATCCAGTAGAACTATTAAAAATAATACATCATAAAAACAACAGGACTATTAGCGCGGGAATAATGAATTATATCGACTGCATCGTCACAACGGTAGTAAAAAGCCGTAATAAAATTGATTTATTACTCTGATCTTGCCTAAATATCGTTTGGTTTATTGAGTAAATAGCTATTGGGGCAGAGAAAATATAGAGAAATATGAACAGAGTGTTCCAGTGCAATTTTAAAGACACTATGTTGAACGGCGGAACTCAACGCTGCGTTTTGTCATACCAGAAAAGCGCAATGATTTTTGTTGATTCATCCTGTATTCTGCATATGGCAAGGAATTGGAGAGAATTGGAGACCAAGTGTCAAATCACTTTGTTCAAGCTTTACACGGATTTTGAGGTGTATTTAGTGGCGGAA
>CM032397.1:17578799-17763799 GCA_019049475.1 Eueides isabella | reverse complement strand
AAGGGAAGTGCGACTGGTTGACGAAAGCCAATTATGTGTATGTATTGTGTACAATTTCGACGTCAATTCTAGTTTTAATTATCGAAGTTTTAGTCAATAAAGTGGAAACTTGATCTCTGCGGCAGATCTTATGATCAGTTTTCAGATAATTACCATCAAACTCGAAGCAGTTATAAAGGGTAAATAGATAAAGTCGAGCTAATGGTGGCTTTGTACCGAGCCGCGACTAGGAGCGGTCCACTTCTCTATTATTATTCATATTTCTCCACTCGTCGCCGCTCAGTACTAAAGAGCCGTAAACGAAGTGCCATTGTTTATGAAACAATGCGTTTGTAAAGCGTCCCTCCGAAACGATCCTAAAATGTATTGTAACACTCACTTATTGTGTGTATCGATTCTGTTATTCGCTTTTATAAATCATAACAAATTCTCTTTTTGAAACTTCATACGGCTTTTTGTTATTTTATTTTTATATCGCAGATTTTTGTAGATTTTAAAACTTTTTATTTTAAAACATGAGATTCATTGTAGCGCAGTGACATAGAACCAGACAGTAAACAAGACGCTTGTGTGTTCAATTCTTATTTCGGGGTAATTAGGCAAGCGTCAGGGTAGCTACTCTCTGCCATCCAGCAAAGTGAATATACATACCAAATAACGTGAAGCTAAAATAAAAAATGTAGTGACATTAAAACTATATGAAAACAATGGTTAATAGAATAACTTAAAACTTTTTTTAGTACTTTACAATTATTATTTTTGGTTATTTGATAATTTATTACTTATATTGTAATACTTAACTTTCTTAGTTAATTCTCGTTAATTTTAAGAAAATGTCAGTTTGCTTACAAAAGTAATTATTGTGAGTTTAATTTCCACTCGATAAAATAAATTATTTTATTTTTTTCAATTTGGAATGTCAAAGGGCGGTATTGAGTTTATATCACTCCTTGCTCACTCATTTAATAATTTCTGTTGATTATTACACTCTATTATTATACGTGGAACTTTAACTCCAAATAAATTTCTCCTCTAAGCCCTACTTTGTCAATGCGATGTACCTCTCTATGCAAGTAAAATTAATAATAGAATATAATTCTGTCCACGAGCTGTCTTTTCAGAGCAATAATATAATAGAATTGTCTTATAATGTAGTTCTAAGGACCAGGAGCGCCCTCCCGAGGCAATGTTAGCTCTGAACCCCTACAATAAAACTGATCGTAATATACTGTTGAGTGACGTCACTAGGCTAGTGGGTCGTGATACTACGCTAGCGATGTGCAATGTGAGTGTTGTAGTCACGTGCACGTTTTATACGGTTTACTAAGTATTCTGTGTTTTTTATTTGTACTTTTTAATAATCGAGTCAAAAGCGTGATGAATTTGTTCACTTAACATACAACGCCAACGTTTTGAGCTGGGGAGTGTCTTAATACGGTTCTGAAGTTCTCTTTACATATTACAAACAAAGAAAATATTTTCAAGTACATTTTCAATAATATTAAAAGAAATATTGGAAAAAAATAATCTATCCACCTCACGTGTTTGGTGAATTAAATATGTTTTACAAAAAAATATGTATTTTTTTTTATTTTCACTTAATAAATAATTCTGAATTAAATTAAAATTAAATACACATGTGAAGTGGAACTCCAGACTGCGTTTTGTCTCGTTAGCAGAGTCTCGAAATAAAAATAATCAATTCCACTGAGTGGGATTAGAATCTACAACCATCACTTTTACACTCAAACGTAGTGTCGCTGAGTCACTATGACTAATTTATCTTAATTAAAATATATGTAAATTGTAAACAGAAAGAATATATAGATACTCTCTGCATCTTTTTCTTTTTTATCTTTTCTTTCTTCTTATGAGGTTATTTTTAAACTTTACAATTACAGGGTCGAGGTACCAAAACCTTTTCTTTTACATTGCGCATACGTGAATGTGAACACCACTTTGTACAGCGCTGACAAGAAATTGAAAGTTATGAATAATTTAATTTCATTATAAATTAAGCGACTACTTCTCACTATGTATTCTATTTACTTTAACTAAACGATTAATGAATCACTCTTAATGCTTCTGTATTAGTCATATAGAAACCACTTCTCGCGATATAGTTTCTCATGGAAAAGACAAACTGTCTCGGTGACTTTTAGCTCTGTTATCATATTGAAATATAATACGTGCCAGCGTTCAAAATACCGTGGCAGGTCGGAAAGTGTTTAATAGCGCTTCGTATATTATTTCCGCTTTGCGACAGTTTCCTTTGATACTAATAAGATATCTACTTGTGTAAACATAATTCTGCTCAAATACAGGAATAGAAAATATAAAATACATGAGTACAGTTAATTCCAGAAAATTTCAACGTTCCTGCTCACTTACGGCTTACTCCTTTTATAACGGTTAAATAATGATATTAGTGTAAAACATAGTTCAATACAATTCAGTTCAATTCTATTATTAATCTTGTCACGATTCGTCCCATTTAGCAGCGGCGCTGCAACACGAAGCAGTCGCAAGGGGCTTAATTGCTTTCATTTCGTATATTGGCGTGCGCCGTCGCCTCCGCCGGCTCCCGCGCGCCTGCACGGTCAGGCGGGCTCAGGCAGTCGAGCACCTTACTTACAGTAATATTGATGATACTATATCACTAAGTATGATATAAATGTTAGAAATATTCAAGTTACATTACAAATCCCTTCCAATTCATTAAAATCAAATCGACCTTATCTGAACATCTTATTGGGTTTTTTCAAGAGACAGACGATTCGTTATTGTGTAGTTCGGGACTGATATTCGCAAGATAAGCCGTAAAAGAATAAAATAGAAATAGGGCGAATGGAAATGGAAAAAATAAATTGATTTATTCATTACACTATAAAACAGTTGTCTGAGCGACAATTGTTTGTAGGGTTCAGATGTAGAGCAGATAATAAATAATAAAGAGTGGCCGTTGCTATGTAGGTCACACGGAGCACGGACCGCGGCCGACAGCTCGTACCATACTAAGTGTTACTAGAACTTGCTGCCATCAATAAACTTAGCCCGCACTTTAAAACAAACGTCATTTTTTAAGATGTCGGACTTTAAGTTTCTTGTCTCGTGCTTACTTCGAGTTTTGTGTTCCTCCAAATATTTAATATATCGTTATTTATCCGTCCCAGCGATATGTTCTTGCTCTAACTTTGTCGCTTCATGTCAGCTGCACCTAGATTATTTACTTAAAAATAAAATGTCGCTTACTACTATTTGTAATTTTTACATTACATATTTAAGGTGATTAAGGTTAATTGTTTCAAAATAATTATTTCATAATAATTGTTAAAATGTTGTACATGCGTAGAACAACAACAACAGAGTGTCTTAACCCGAGGTTCCCAAGTTTCCTCTGTCTACCTGTGCGGGAAACAGGGTGAAGCTGAGTGTATGAGATATTATCGCAAAGAATTATTTAAATTTATTCTCGACTTCTATAAAGAATATCTCATATCTTAATGAAGAAATTTTTAGGAATAGTTTGATATGGTAACTATTCCATTAACAGACGTATTTCGGTTTCTTAAATTTATAAATCTGATTATACCTGATAGTATGGCTTAGGAGTAACATTAAATATGTATATGATGTAATATAGAGTCTCGCATATAATTTATTAAATAAATGAGTTTTAAAAATTATCGGCAGACACACACAACATCATTATTTAGTAAAATTCTCCCCCTCAGCTTCACGCTGTATCTCGCACATGGCAGGGTAGGAGTGTGGGAGTGTTTTAACGCTAGGTACCCAAGTTCCCTTTAACTTGGGTACCTAGCGTTAAAACACTCCGTTCCACTTCCGATCCCCGGAAGGTGGGAATCGGAAGTGGAAGTATCGAATTTGAGGCATGTGTGTTGAGTGACGGAACTCAACGCCGCGTTTTGCCTTGTACCAGAGCAAAGAAATTAAATATTAAATATTTGAAATTGAAAATATTAAATATTTCATTTCAACGAGTGGAGATCGAACCCAGAACCTGTCGGTTACAGTCACACGCTTGTGCCGCTGCACCACGACAGGCGTCAATATTTAGTAGAATTCACTTGAAAATATTGACTTCGTAGAGATAAATGGCGGTTCAGTAAAGTTTTTGGCGCTTCTAACTCGCGTCGTGAGCTCGTGAGCCAGAACCTGTCGCGGGTCGCCGCTACGAGTACTATGAATTTTATACTTGAATACTTCACTCTTTATTGCCAAAAGCATTCGGAGCTTTTAAAACATTTTAGCTAAATTGGTTTCTATTATTTTATTGTCTGAGTGAGTTTAATTTAAGGAAAGTGTTTGTAAAAAAAATATATCAATACTGGCTTACAAAATTTACTATTTGTTTATGGATTAATAAATTTGTATATAAGAGACATACTTTGTTGCTTACTCAGCAAGGTACACATGTCTAGTGTGAGTACGCTGCACTTTCCGCCGCTGCCGAATTCGACACGTACGCGTTAATTGATAGAATTCAACGCCCATCTTTATTATAATAGAGTACGAAAAAGAGAAATAGATTTACTAAGTGGAACAAACCAATAATCTCCACGTGTACCACTGTGTTAAGATGTCCAAGATGTTTTGAGATATTAGATTTTTGTAGAGAATAACGACTCAGGCCAATGACAGTGGACGAGGCAAAAGATATACGCCGAGACTGTATCGTTTGGCACTTCATTGTCTCTGGCTACCACGCTAGGGATACAGCGCTAGGGATACAGCGTGAAGTTTTTAACAAAACAATTTACTTTTATTTAGTTTTTTTTTTTACTTTTTGTATTAAAATTGTAAAAAAAATTAAATTGCTGTGTTCAATTCTTGGTTTTACCTGAAGCAGTATCATTTTAAATATAAATAATTTAACATATAAATGTCAAACTCGTAAAGTTACGTACGCACTTCATTAGTCTGGTGAAAGTTTAGTAACTACATAGTGGATTTTTATGTCATCACTTATATTGAAACCAACAGAGGATTTAACATTATGACAATATTTTATGTAGCCACTTGTTTTATAACAAAAACTAACTTTAATATCACAAGCGTTACAAAAAGTATTTTATAATAAAGTATTCGTATAAGCCAATATTTTAAATAATGATATATGGCACAGCGGCTCAGCTGACTGATTTTGTTGTGTGGTCGATATAATTGTTATCATCTTATCGCTGGTAACAAAACAAAAGTCAGTGCTATATTTCTCCACTTGTATTAAGTCTCGAAATGTGGGGAACTAAATATCTTAATACTTCTGTCTATATAATAAATACAGTATAAAGTTACGAAAAAATAGAAAATACCATAAATTTCAAATAAACTAAACATTTGAAGTATATTAAAGAACACATAATCTCCGTTGTAATGACTTTACGGCTAATAACAGACACGTGAAAGACATTTTTCCATCGTTAGTATAATCAACAGTTCATTTATAAGTGTTAGAGTACTAACATTGACTAGTAGATACTAGTAATAACGGCAGGTGGCGGTCGTTGTAGCGTAATTAAAAGTAACGGCGGCAGCGACAGACTGAACTGCACTCGAGAGCAAAGCGCCTGTAATACACCCAGCGATGACAGATCACCGTCAACCGGTCTCTTCATCAAGATATTCTAATTACTCTACTTTGGTAAAATGAAAGTTCATTAGACAGTCGATGAAATATTTATACTTTATTATTACTTTAGATTAGCAGTTTACCGTCAGCTCGCATCTGTGTATGTACTTATTTATACTGATATTATAAAACTAAAACTTTTATTAATTAATTTAATCTCACGAAATGTTTAACTAAAAATATATTTATGTGTTGGTTAGTCCACGTACTCATTCGTAGGATATAAGCATCAGATATCAGACATCAAACATCAGGTAAACCGCTTCAATCCACTGCACCTGTGATTAGAGTTACTTTGAGGACTTGGAGTATGATTTTTTTTGTAGCTTCACGCTATATCCTGCACATGATGGGGTAGAGAGAGGAACTTGGGAACCTAGTGTATAAACACTCCGTTCCAATTCTGGTCCACACTTTTAAAATATGTTATTTATCATATGTAACTTGTATACTTTTAACAAGTAACAGTTTACACGTAAATCTTTCTGTATTTATTGACTCTGCTTCCTGCTATTATACTGCGTTTATAATATGAATATGTCATATTGATTTCAACCTGATACCTCTACCTATATAGTCTTGATAGATGAACTATAAATTGGTTCTATAAGGATTATGGTTTCTTTTTTAGAGGAACGGAACCCTAAATACGAATCTGTTTAAATATTTGTTGACTTCAATATTTTTAGATAAAATTGACAGGACAAATTAAAGTTGTAATAAAAATGTAATTTACAGAGGTAACATGACGTTAAGACATTCAATTGCCTACTTTCCGTTTAATTTATTAACAATTCGTGATGAATTGCAATGCTCAACATCGCAAGAGGATTTACTACAATTATTCATTCATTTAATGAGGCCTGTTGTGGCGCAGCGGCACAGACGTGTAACTGTAATCGGTGGGTTGTGGGTTCGATCACCACTTGAGGAAATGAAATATTTAATATTTTCAATTTAAATATTTAATGTTTCCATTTCTTCGCTCTGGTACAAGGCAAAATGCGGCATTCATTTTCGCCAATCAACACGCTATGCCTCAAAATTTGGCAGAAAGTTGGGAACGGAAGTGGAACGGAATGTCTTAAAACTAGGTTTTCAAGTTCCGTCTGCGTAACCTGCCATCTGATAGAGCGTGAAGCTGAGTATCAAGAGAGCCACTACAAAAAGTTGATTATAGATATATCCAACCAAAGAGGTAATCTATTTAAAGGCGAATCATAACAAGACTATTGTATGTCGACGTAAGAAGAGCCATTGGATTAATATCTCAAGCAAATAAACGCTCCTCGTAACATATACACGTACATGACATATAAGGTAATGTTATGATTCGCTGAATCATCAACACTGCTGAATCGCAAAGTACTGACAATATAGATATAATGGTTGCAGAAATATGATACAAAGTGATTTTGTGTGAGGACTGCTATTTGCCTATGTCTTTCCCTTCGTATTATAAAATATGATATAGTCATAACAGATTGTGCTTACCCGAGTCACCTCGGACGTCAGGTACAGTGTGATACCTCATAAAGATAAATATAGATTAGTGTTTGTCTTTCCTGGGTATATTCTTATTAGGATACGTCCGTTCATCACTTTCTGCAGAATTTCAAAGGCAAAAGCTTATGACTGTAAGCGCGACGGGTCGTGAGTTTTATCCCCACACGAGGAAAGGTATTTAAAATTTTCATTTAATTCGCTCTATTAACAAGGCGCAACAAGACGTTGCGTTCCGCCGCTCAACACGCCAATGCCTTTACACTGGGTTCCCAGGTTCCCTCCAAGCTAAAAAAATAAGTTAGTCGTACGCTTGTTCCCCGGAGCCGCGGCTGGCCTCTTTTTCAATCCAAAGCAATAGTTCCTGAAAATTTCAATAAAACTACTACGCCCAATTCTTAGACTTTGTTACTGAGAATATTAAATTTTTACTTAAATTTAAAATACTTAAAAATACTAGACGTTTTACGTTTGTTCTGATTCAAAAAATACAATTGCAACAATACTACACTACTTAAATAATCATACAGTACAAATACTTACTTACCTTCCTATAAGGTACGTGTAACCTAGTCCAGGTAAAAGCGTATATTTAAGGAAACTAATAGTAACTGTATCGATGTTAAGAACATGCATACTTAAACAGCTTGTAAATACTTTAACGGTAGATAACCTGAGATAGTTGGCTTCTGGGATCTCTCGAGGCTGTATAGCTGAAGTATTGGCTCTATCATGCGGGTATTGGTGCATTACCTTTATTGTAATTTTATTTGTACATTTATATAGTAAATACTTTATTCTTTCAGCAGCGTGGGGCAGAGTAGCCATAGGAAAGTTAGGAATCTGGTGTTAAGACACTTACGTTTCCCAAGTACCGCCGTATTTAAGGCAATGCGTGTTGAGTGGCGGAGCTTAAAGCCGCGCTTTGCCTTGTTACCAGAGCGAAAAACTGAAAAGATTAAATATTTTAATAGAAAATATTAAGTATTTAATTTCCTCGGATGGGGAACGAGCTCAAGCTCAGATGTAATAAAACACAGTAAATTAATTGATATAATAAATGTATTGTGTATTATTCTATCTAAGCTTGACTAAAGTACTTACAACTTCAAGTATTACTTCTTAGGGGTGTCGGGATGTTTTATCGACATGTTTAGAATAGTTGATCTATCGAGTAAAGTCCCGCTGTGGAGATGCGACGGTATGGTAATGAGGACTGGAATAAATTAGCTTTTTTGTGCAACAGGCATAAGAGCTAGTTGATATGTATTTGATTTTATTGCGTAGAGTACTAAAGCTATAATTCTTGTCGTTTGTTGTGTTGTTGTATCTAGCTTAATTATGACGTGGGGATATATTGGACGTATAGGTGCCTGCTTATAGCATTGAATATTCGTTTAATTTTATACCAAAGACAATTTCATGTGTTATTATTTAATGTGTTTTTATAATATTATCATTTTATAGGTAATATATGGAATTATGAAAACTAAAGTTACAGCCAGGTAAATAATTTGATAGCAATTCCTTCTAACTAAGTACTCCGCTTCACGCTGTATCCCGCTCATGGCAGGGAATACAGAGGGAACTTGGGAACCTTGAGTTAAGACACTCCATTCCATTACTGTTGCCCATTTTCCGCCGAATTTACGACATTGTGTGTCGAGTAGCGCAACTCAACGCCGCATTTTGTCTTGTACCAGAGCGAAATATATTTTAACATAAATATATTAAAAATATATATTTTTTTTTTACTGGTGAACCAATTTAAATAAGACAAACACACAATATTAAGTTTACAATATTGAATATTGTATTAGACTAACCGTTGTTTAAATGAGCGTCATCAAGCGAACAGACACAGAAAAAGTTATAAGAACACCGTTTATGGTTGAACGATCAGCTACAATTCTATTATATGTCTATTAAATGTACAGTATGTATATTTTCATTGTATATTAGTAATTAACATTATTAAACGCCGAAAAATATAATAATATTCTTACTTAATTAATAAATTTCTCAGCGTTCAATATTATGTAGTAAATTGAACGATAAATGAACGCTAGAACTAATTCTAGAATATAATCTAAGTTTTAACTATAAAAGTACAATTACAAACATATGAAAAAAAGTATTACAGAAAAATCTCCATTCTCTCTTCTGCTTGGATCAAAGTGAACATTAATAATTTCTTAAACAGAACCGTGTTTCAATTACGTAAAAGGAATAGGTACAATGATTTAAATATATTATGCGAATTTTTCCTCATTTCCCAGGGGTTCAGTTCAATTCTGCAAATGTATTAAAAAAGCTTGCAAAAAACGCTTTCCAATGATTACCAAATACCTTTTATTAGTATACAAATTGTTAATTGCTCGCTGCGAGCGACGCGGGCGAGCGGTAGAGTATAGGTACAGGAAAACGCGATAAAATAATGTTGGAGGTAAAATTTAAATGGTATTTTCGAGGTCGGCATTAATTCCTGGCTTTCGTTCGTGGAGATGAATTTTTGTGTCAAAAAGAAGCGACGTGATGAGACGAGATTAGTGCTGTAGGAAAAGTAAAGTAGACGAGCGCAGAGGGGCCTTAACGAGCCGGCGTCTTCAGATTGCGGTAAGTACGAGTATCTGTTACCGCGACGCGAGTGTTCCTGTTTAATCACGTCGCCCCTATGCGAGAGGTAAAATTTTATGAAGAGACTATGAAAATATTGAAGTAGGACTTTTATATCATATTTTAGAAGACAAGTCAAAATTTTAAGATATCGAACGTATTTTGCTAATTGCTTTAACAGGTTGGCACTATTTGTTAATTCTGTTTAAAAAAAAACATGCCAACCTGTTTCAGCTGAAGTTACTGCATTTTATTTTTTATCTCCTAGTATATGAGTTTCCCCAATAGCAATCCCCAACACGTCGTGTGTACAACGTCCACAGAATGCAGTGGAAAGTATCTACTTTCCACTGCATTCTGTGGACGTTGTAGATAACGGAAGTTTCTCAATAAAAAACGGAATGTCTTAACACTTGGTTCCCAGGTTCCCTCTGTCAATTGCCAATGAACACAACAATAGGTTGTGAATTCAATACCCACTCGAAGAAATATTTTTTTAGTATTCTCTGCAGTGGTACCAAAGCAAAGCGCGGCGTTCAGTTACGCCGCTCAACACGTCTTAAAATCTGTGGAAAGTGAACGAAACGAAGTATATCAACACTAGATGCTCAAACTTCCTCAGCCTAACCTATATTGTGCGGGATATAGCGTGAAGCTACAAAAAGTAATCTCCACGTGTTGCCCGCATTTTCCGGTACATGTAGACAGTATCAACTGATATCATTAATCAATTCTCCATTTTCCGCCCATTTAGGAACATTGCGTGTTACATCGTCTAAACCAACAGGGACGTGATTTATCCAGTCTCTTTTAACCTCACTTTTGTTACTATAAAAACAATTTGCAGATTTTAATAAAAACCATTTTTATGCAAAAATAAATATTTATATTCATTATTTATGTGTATATTATTTTGATATTAATTTTACGGCCATTGTGTTCTCTTCACTGAAAACTATAAATAACGGCTTTAATAAATATAGTTGTGAGGCCTGTCGTGACGCAGCGGCACAAGCGTGTGACTGTAAACGATAGGCTGTGGATTCGATCCCCACTCGAGGAAATGAATTAATTATATTTTCAAATTACATATTATGTTGCGTTAATAATAATAATAATAATAATAGTAGGTTCCCAAGTTCCCTCTGGTTACCCTGTCGTATGCGTAAAATATAGTTGTATTTTATTACGGTTTTATTTTAGTCCCAAGTTAAATATATTGTGTAATCTACGTCTGTCTGGTGGTGGATACTACGTACATTTATCTAGTCTGTGTAACGTACTGCTTGACGTTTGCGGCAGGATAACGATCCCGGCCGAGAGCTCCGCTGCAGGAATCACGAATAGAGCATCAATATGCCACTGCCAAGTGCCGAACTGGCCGCTTGTCTCGACTCGGATTTAGGTCACGTTTTTCAGGCCCCAATTCTGAATAACAAGATTAGGAATTGTAGTTCGTGTTTATTAGTTTTCATGGCAATGCTGGCTTTTTATAAATTTATTGAAGGAAGCTTTTGAAACTAAGTAAGTTTATATCGAATAATAAAAGATCTGTCGTATAAAAATTGTCCACAAATACAGAAACATATATATGCATTTTTTATATTATAGTATAAATTAATTTTACACATTATAATGGCATTTTAGTTCACTTAACATAACTATATCACCTAGTAACGTGTAGGCATTGTACGCACGCCGGTAGCGTGCCGGCGTCACACGCTCGCCCCAGAGGAAATCAGCGCGCCAATGCGACACTTCCGCGACACTCCTGCCGACACTGACGACCTCACCGTCACCCAACACTAGCCATAAAGAGACGGACAGACAGACAGCTACACGACTGATTGAAATGTCAATACCATTAGTTATGACTTTTATGTGTCCATAAAAGTGTCAATTATTTAGCGCTTTTCAAAGTGAAAAATATCAACTTATTGTTTTGTTTGTAAGTTTTGGATGAGGTGAAATATTTTACTATCCATTTTTGATTTTTGTTGAAATCTTCTATAAGTTAAAATACAACATTTTCAAATACTTAAAGCTTAAATTTAATATTGCTTAATACTACTTTTGGGTCATATACCTAGCTATACCTCTTTCTTCGAATGGAGAGCGAACCTACAACCTGTCGCACTTTAGTCACACACTTGTGACCCTGCGCCACGACGGGCCGCAAATATATTTATTTTAATCAAACTATGACTTATTCCTTTTTTATACTTGCATTATGTCTATCGTATTGAAGGGTAGCCACAGAAAGATAAGTAAGCAGGATGAGTGAAGTGAGAGGGAAGGTTTCGTAAAGACACTTTGCACTTTATCTTTTTTCCAGAGCAAAGAAAACCGAACCAGCCTTTACAATATAACCTATGAAGTCGTTCATCAACTTTTAAAAATAGGAATTTAAGTAAAATATTAAAGGGAATATTTTGACAGCCCGTCATAGAGGTCAGCTTATGTATCAAATAAAAATATGTTACCAAACGAGACGCTTGCCCATAATAGGTCAGCTTAGACCATCTGCATCGGATCATTTGAACACCTTCGTCGGACATGACGTATCATATATTACTTCTTTTTGTGACATTACACCATTTCAACGTTTTTTTTGAGTATTACTATATGTTTTTTTTGTGACTTGATGCTGGAAAAAAAGTTAAGACACTCCTTTCTCACTAAGTGTTGAGTTATTTCTAATTTGTTTAGTTATCAGAGTGAAAAAATAAAATTTACTTTATTTACGACTAGTAATCAAATCCACAACACCGTCATACTCGTACATAGTCCCGCCGCGCCGCGACCGATCTTTAAATTTTGATAATACGATGCGTAAAACTATTTGATGGTTAATGACTTCGTCCATCAGTTACAAAGTTTACCTCGTACGCATGTGAAGAGTAAACTTTCTTAATTCATTTATAATGTTCAAGTAAATTACAAGCTGTATTCGAGTAGACGAGTGCGGTATCTCTGTCGGTTACGATCGTAATGTAATTATATTTGCTGAAGCAAATTGCGGAAACTGTTCGTACAAGAAATAAATTATACGACAAATACGGACAAATACAATATAAAAGAGGCGATAGCTTTATATTGAAATGGAATTCATTAAGCTTTACGATTTCCGTTACGAGGCAGATACGAGTATACGAGTATATAGTATATACTACAGTGGATAGACGCCAAACGTAAATTATTTAATACATCTGAATAATATATTTGCATGATATGTTGGCAACTATCTCTACAAAGGCAAGTGTCGATGTAACAGGTTTTTGATAATCGTTTATGTAATATATATTTACAGAACATATCGTATGCGTATGTATATTTACAGAACATATCCGTAACTATCAGACAACGCCGAAATGAAACTACTGGCTAACTAAGCTAAAAAAACTTTGAAATTTGGCATTTAGGTAGATTATGGTATGTAGTCCGCAGTCAATTAGAATTACTTTAATTTCTAAGCTAAAAGAAACGGCAAAAATAAAAGTTTTATATAAAACATGAAATCTTGAGATAACCAATAAAACTAAGTCAACTATTTGCGCTTCATTATGATATAAAAACTTACAAAGACTAAGGGAGTCTTATTTGGATCTGTCATATTTAAAAGATTAAAACAAATTCTTCAATTAAAAAACTTCTTTCAGTTTCCTACAATAAATACGTGAACGAGGAAGTAAACGTTACTTTTCCACTCGGATCCGGTCCAAATAAAGAATGTATAAACAATAAATTACTCTCTGATACCGCAAACCGAAATATACGCGTCTCTCGCTGTAGATATTAATACTGAACGTTTTTTGTAGGAAGCCCAACATCTGGAGTGATCGATAAATCACTGCCTCACTGTGTGGCCGTCATATGGCGCTTCTATATCATCTACTATATTGAACATGGTCTACGAATTTAATTTGATAGAAACTTATAGTATATTTATACTAAATTAATTTATCTTTGTATTACTATTTTTATTTTTTATTTTAATTTTAAGTGATAATTCTAAGTTCGATTGAAACTCTGACTTTCATTTTACCGTACCAGTTTAGAAAGGGCGGTATCTGTTAGAAAAGATGAAGCATATATAGTATAGTCGAAAGTAGTAATTTCGTCGTCGCTTAATGGGCGGTTAAATAACGGCGATTATCGGAGACCAGACCGAGGAACCAGGCCCTAAGCAATCGGGATGGATAATATAAAACTTATATATTTTTACATTTCTTGTTTATAATTTTAACTCTACGCATAGAATATTTTGTCAAAATTCATGATCCAATGTCGACCAAAGCCGAGTAACTGGCAACATAAAACAGTTGCAATATTTATTTAATGTAAACATGCATCTGAGTAAATAAAAAAGTTAGAACCATCACATTTATAGTAAAGCATTTCCCAACTGCGTTTGAATATCGTCAATTTTAAGTAATAGAATATAAAATATAATATTCACTTACTCACTCAGCTTCACGCTGTATCCCGCACATGGTAGGGTAGGCAGAAGGTACTTGGGAACCTAGTGTTAAGATACTCCGTTTCACTTCCGTTCCCCATTTTCGAATTTGAAGCATGGCGTGTTGACTGGCGGAACTCAACGCCGAGTTTTGCCCTGTACCAAAACGAAGAAATCAATTTATTATTCGAACCCATAACCTGTCGGTTATAGTCGCTTGTGCCGATGCGCCACGACAGGCTCGGCTCTATTAAGTAAATGTGAAGGTCTGGAAGATGATTATTGAAATAAATGGACTCTCAATAACAGTCTCTGTCATCTCTCTTATAGTCATTTCCATTAGTCCGAGGCGCACGTTGCTGTCAGTTCACAAGCACAATAGTAATTTTTAATTTAGTGTTACATAATACTTGTCATCAAATTTGAGGAAGGACTACGGCAAGGGTATGTCATATCTTCCATTATGTTTAATAATACACGAAGCCTTATAAGAATAGGATAACGATCTCTAAATAGTAGGATTTAAGTATCTTGTCTGTGGTAGGGTTATATCATCATACAACCCTTTGTTTCATCATAAACGCATAAAACTCCACTTAAATCGAATGATGGTCCTTTCGATATCGCAACATTACAAAGACAGTCAAAGAATAGAAGTTTTCTAAATGTAATGTTGGCAAAGTATGCTAATAATTCCATGGACCTCTTTCCATACCAATGCTTCCATTCTGAAAGGACTTAGTTTTGAACGTTTCAAGCAACTATCCAGCACTTGGCTGCTTGCCTGCAGCCTGGCTGCTGCATATAGCGTTTTAGATGTATAGAGCGAAGATATAAACATAACCCCGATAACTCACAGTGACAGGCACAGTTAAAGACAAGAGACCAAGAAGACGTAGCACAAAATGAAAAACAGATAAAGTAATGTAATACCTAAAGATACCAATAACGAGGCAATTAATCAGGCTACAAACTGCGATAAATAAAAAAATCCAATACGCTAAGAACTGCGTTGAAGACACGATCCACAGCACTGAGAAACCGACTGAAGAAAGAGAGAATGTATGAATTATTATTAAAACGTAAACGATTGTTAAGTTTTAGGAATTTAAATTAGAACGCAACGTTTTAAAATATTAAATCTGAATCAGCTTCGCCTTAACACCGACAATATATAATATCTAAGAATCACTATATAAACATATATAAAAGCAAAGAACAACTATACAAACAATACTCTCGCCAAAAAACATTTATATTATTAGCAAATATATAATAGCTCTATCGCACAGTATAAGATGAACTGTTCCACAGTCACACCTCGCCTATAATCCCAACTTTGAAGAATGGGGTCGAAGGCAATGGCGAAGAAAAACATTCTGTGCGGATTAAACGGCCATTTGCGGCGATCCATCTCCCGGTCATATGTCACGTGCCGAATACTGCCGAATTTCACACCAGCTTTTGTTCTTATGATTTTAGTTTTAGTACTAAAAACGTTTGACATACAACAAGTATTTATTTAAGCATAGTAATTATATATATATATATATATATATATATATATATATATATATATATATATATATATATATATATATATATATATATATATATATATATATATATATATATATATATATATATATATATATATATATATATTGCTTTATTCAGCACATAACAGGATACTTGGGGACCTTGGGAACCTGTTAAGACACTTAACTGCTATTAAGATTTCCCATTTCCTGAAGGCATATCGTGTTGAGTAATGTAACTCAACGCTGTAAACCACAGCAAAACATTAAATATTGCGCCACATTATTAATATCTAATTAATCTTATTTCTTTCTTAGCTCTGATAGATAAAGGGCAGCGTTTATTTCCACCACTATATTTTGAAATTTAGCAAGAAATGGACAACGGACCTGACACACTGCCTAAACTGCTATGCGAGAGAAGAGTAAAGCTAACATTTCCTTCACAACATTTTTTTTTATTGTAGAGATGTTTTTTTCTACGAACTCTACTCTCTAATCTACAGTATAATTTGGAAGTTGAAGTTTAAAATTTATCGCAAGTAATGAAGACAGAGAGTTTCATCGTATCGTATTTAATACAAACAATATAATACTTTCATTCCAAAACTTGTATTCTATACACGTATCGAACATACATTATTTAATTTGTTCGACAATAAAGTCATGACGTGAGATGACGCGGAAATCATAAACGGAAATAGAACATTAGGTTCACATAAATATCTCTTATACGGTAAATAACGCATCTCGGTCCCAACACGCGCGTGTCGTCGTCGACTACATTACAATTAGAATGAAAGTAGATTTCTAATTTCTAATGACTTGGAAACTTAAATATAGACTAGAGCGATAGAATCTCAATAGATCGAGCTGGTATTGGCCTATTTATAGAAATAACTGTAAGGTGCGATATATTATTAATATACGAGATTTGTTACTGGTTTTCTATTTTTCTTACATTGTGCGAGTACGTGTCTTGGTAGTTACTGCCGATATTTGATGAATTAGACTAAACAAGTGAAAAGGTATTTATTACAAACACACACAGAATCAACTATAATATAAATAATAACAAAATTAGACGGTGGTGGTGATAAATTACGCTCGATAATCTTAGATTTTTCTATTAACCCCCGACCCAAAACGAGACGGCTTATAAATTTGACTTGTCTGTATACTTATATACGTGTGTTTGTTTCGTAGGGATATCATTTACGAAAAAAGTATTATACGTACGCTATAAAACATTTTAATAAATACTTATATATATTATTTTTTTTTTTATTATTATTTATTTTTATTTTTATAAATACTTATATACTATACTAATTGATTATTACGTGTAGTACGTATTACTGAACTATGTTATATAGCCTTACGGTTTTCCCCTTTAGCAGAAACTCAAGGCTGTATTTTGTCTACCAGAGTAGCAAAATGAAAATAAGTTAATGATGATGGCAGGGTGGGCTGAGGAAACGCGACAGTAGTGTTTAGTTAAGCATTATTTTATATTTTTATTTTTTAGCGTTATTCAGCACATTGTATGATAGTCACGGAGAACTTGAGAACCGAGTGTTAAGACACTCCTTTCCCTTACCCACTTTTCACCCAATTTGAGGTATCGCTTGTTGAGAGGTGGAACTTAACTCTTCTTGGTATCGGGATCGGACCTAAAACCTGTCCTGCTTACAATCTCACGCTTGTGCTCCTCCACGACGGGCCTCAATGTAAAAGATGACAATATATTAAATAGAACTCTCACTCAATATACGTATTCACCTCTACTGGTGTTAGTATAGTTTTCGCCATTATCTCAGAACTGTGGCCGCTTTCCGATACTTGACCTACGATCGTCGTGATTACTCAATTGAGAACTATTACTCCACTCGTCGCTCGAGCCATTACTCCGGCGCGGCCGTGATGTTAAACTTGACAATGTTTGCCTCAATTATATTGTGTTATATCTTTATTTTGTTTTCAGTTTTCTTTTATAAAATAGATATTTTTTAGTAAATCAACCTTTTTCTGATGTGAATTATAATTGGCCTATAAATATACTCAAGTACGGTGTTGAGGTACACTCAACCGTAGTTTTAACTTTGAAATAGGCAATAATATATCATCAAAGTTATCATCACATTTTTCACGTAATTGCAAATATATTTTCCATTTTATTCAATAGCAACTGTAAACCAGGCCGTAGTGACACGACACAGTAGTACAATGTGTGACGGGTAAAGTTGGTTGTGGGTTTGATTCCAGGACAGAGAAAGTAGCATTTAATATTTATATTTCTTCGCTCTGTTAACAACACAAGGCGTGGCATTGAGTTTAACAACTTAACATGCGATGTCCTAAAAATTCGGTGAAAAGTACAGATTGGGACGTTTCAATACTAGATTTACTCTGGCTACTCTTCTATATACGGGATAAAGCGTGAAACTAAAAAAAATAAAAAAATAAAGATATCCTTGTTACTGAGGGCAGAGGGCGGAGGGCGGAGGGCCGAGGACGAGCTCCTCAATTATGCACATTAATTGGCGCGTCGAGGGCCTGCGTCAGCTAACGGCGTGTCGGGGCCGGGACGTGCCTTGTTGTCCGTTACATTACGCTTAATATCCTGAAACTGCGTGCCATTAGCCGCCTGCGCGCCTCTCTGCGCTCCGCGGGTCTGCGTTCTTGCTTAGATTATTAAACAGTTTTTGGTATATTTTTGCTGAACTCTATCTAATTTTGAAATATTCGTACGTTTTTATTAGTGGTGATAGTGGCCTCTAATTAATCGGGTCACTCGGGGTGCCGTGGGCTTGGCTTGCCGGCATCCCGAGTGCGGCTATAAATGTTGTGGGTTAAATTACCACTCGAAGAACTGATATATTTAATATATTCATTTTATCACTCCGGTTACTAGACAAGGCGCGGCGTTAAATACCGCCATTTTTTACACACTACCCCCAGATTCAGTGGTTGTCTTAACTTTAAGTTCCCAGCTTCTCTCTGCCTGCCTCTGCAATGTACGGTATAAGCGTAAAGCTAAACAAATATTTTTTTATATTTTTTTTATCTCTTCACGCTGTATCACGCACATGGCAGGGTATGCCCTCTGCCTACCGTTTGAACCTAGTGTTAAGACACCACTCCGTTCCACTTTCGTTCCCCACTTTCCGCCGAAATTGAGGCATGAGGAGTTGAATGGCGGAGCTCAACGCCGCGCTTTGCCTTGTTACCTGCGCAAAGAAATGAAAACATTAAATATTTAATTTCAATTTAAATATTTAATGTTTTCATTTCTTTCCATGTGAAATATTTAATTTTCTCGATTGGGGGTCGAACCCACAACCTATCGTTTACAGTCACAAGCTTGTGCCGCTACACCATGACAGGCCTGTAAAAAATATATATTCCTAATTTATTATTCTTAAATAAGTAAATATTTTTTATCTCATTTTAATTTTAACGACATAAATCTTCTGAAAACGTTACATTTTATTTTTGAATATACCATACTACTAATGTACGCGCTATGAATGGCACTAAGTGAAATAATTTGACATGTTGAATAATTCAGCGACAGTGAGTCGGTTAACTCTGAATGACGTTAGCTCTGGTTTGTGTATACTGTAGATTATGCAGCGTTACGTGCGTGGCAACTGTTTGTGCCGCGCTGTCACGGAGTCCCGCGCCGGGGCGAGCCAGCGGGACCCACTAGTGACAATTAAACTTGTGGAGTTATTACATTTTTCGCTTTTTAATAAAGTTAAATGAGTATTTACTCCTCGGTTCATTTTTTTTCTTTTCTTCATGGTCCGTTACACATGAAACGGAGAACGCAGTAGGAACGTTAAATACTCCTCCTTTTATGCCCAAATATATATATATATATATATATATATATATATATATATATATATATATATATATATATATATATATATATATATATATATATATAGATATATATATAGATATATAATAATGAAAAAAAATTTAAAACATCATTTACTACCCTTCACTTTATGGTCTAATAACAAGAAATTGTAAATATTTTTTCCAAGCGAATGTCGAGCCCACAGCAACCTCGGCCTCAATATACATTTTTTTCTGAAAAGATTTAGATAGATTTTATGTGTTGTTTATTTTTCTAAGAAATGAAGAAAGAACGGTACACAAATATTAATTACACTTATTATATACATATTTGTATACCGTAAGGGAAGCATTCCAATATTAACATTCATAAATATATTAACTACAGTATACGCAAACTCTATACGATGAGGATGCACACTATACTACTGTAAGTGGCGTAAGCTATTAAGCCACCATAAGTAAGAGCTCGGTTCGCACCTCTACCTCACCTATTTCCCGAGCTCTTATCGCTGGAAGTACAAAATTAGGTCACAGGTAGTAACTGAGGCTGGTTTAGCGCCATTAAATGGCGTGTAGCGTCTGAAGGCGATAAGATTGGAATTCGTCGTATTAACGGCCGCCTGCGCCGGCTGTAGGTAAATTGCCAGAGAATGACTACTGAAGTACACTACTAGCGAGGGGTTCGATGATCTCATTTAGCGGACAAACAAGAAACACTGAACATTAGCGCCTCTGTTTCTTTAACATTTTGTAAATTGTTTCACAAATGTTAAATGATGTGCTGTTACGTTTTAAATTTGCTTCATAAGAACTTTTTACACTTACAGCGAGGTCAATGACCTCCACTTAACAAAATCTTGTGACTTTATTATTAGAATTTCTTGTGAATATTACTTACTACAACTAAAAAACTGGCTTGCAAAGTGCTTTGTTACATTTAGAATAAAATATTTTTTTAGGAAGTATATTTAATACTTATTATAATATTTAGATTCATTTTATACAAGTACAGTTTATCCAACAAAAACATCTAAGCAACTTTAAAAAAATCACAGAAAGCACTTTACATACCTATGTACGTAATATTTATGGGGCGGCTTAGGAGCTCCGATTTTAGGCGCGATAGAAAGCACTAAAGTTAAATGACAATCTCAACGTGGTATTAAGCCTCTTGTTGCAGAGAATCACATTATCTCAACGTACGCGTCACCGCTCCAAAGATTAGCGTATATTACGCGTTATCACTGAGGTCGAGCTACTTGTGAAAGGAAGGTGAGAATTAGGTATTTAAGTATGTATGTGTGTGTAATACTGAAGTTGGGCAATAGAGTAATGTGTACAAGGTCATAGGTTCAATACACGTTTTGAAAAACAATTGAATGAATATAAAATAATTTTAACTTCTTCAGTCTACGTAATAAATCCAGTAGGGATGAAAATATAAAAGAAAAATCGGTAAAAAGTTAAAAGTGCAATGTCTCAACCCTGTATATTCTGTGTAATACGCAAAAAAGTGAAAGGAATATTTTTACTATGTTTTAAAATGTTATTCCATAATTAGAACAGAAATGAAATTTAAGTTTAGTACGTGAAAGGAATTCAGGTTTTTGAAAATAAGAGAGAGGCGAGTAGAGTCGCGCGGCGGTGCGGTAACGCGGTGCGGCGCCTCGTTAGCGTGTAACCGTGACCGTGGCTCTATTTTCGCCCTCATTGATTTCCGCCGCGTCCTTGTCGCGCTCAACTACAATAGCTATAGATTTCTATAATACTGGCATTTCCCTACGTTACACAGTTACTACGTAATAGTCTTTGAATTGGCTAACTGGTAGCTCTTATGTGTGATTTAAAAAGTTCTTTCAGGAATAGTCGTTATTAAATAATCGAATAGTTAAATTGCAGTAATTAAATATTACAAATCGTATTAGTGAATGTTTTAGTTAAAATATAAATGTTATTATATGAATATATAATTTATCAGATATCGATATTACTCTTGTTAAAATTGTGGCCGCTGTAGAGTCTATAGATGCCCCGTCCCCCGGCCTGTCCCACCCTCGTCGCTCACCTGCCTCACGCTCATTTCGCCGCGACGCCTTGTTAGCCTTTATCCGAGCTACGATTCAGATACAAATAAAAGGACATTTATAATAAGTTTAATCTTACTAGAAGGCCAGAGACCTCTCGAAGCGCAGGGACATAATCGTGCGAGCTTAAGGAATGTTGTGTGTTCGATCCCAACTTGAAGAAATTCAATATTTGATATTTATTTATTTTTTCATTTGGAGAACGAAACTTAGAATTCCACTACAGAACACCTAATGCCCCAAATGCTCAACTACAATAGGTATAGATGGACGGTAAATTCTCCATGATGCAACTCCAACTTCAGGAGCTGGGAAAAGGCTTCGGGGTGTGAGCCATACTAGCGGTACCCATTAATATGGGTGCGGCATTGGGTGGGGCATATAGCCCCACGAAAAGTGGGTAAGGGAGGAGTACATTTATACTAGGTTCCCAAGTTCCCTCTGCCTATCCTGCCATGTGCGAGATACAGTGTGAAGCTGAAAGTAAAATGGCATGCGTGCTCGTGCTCGTGCCAGTGTTGCCAACACAAATATGAACAACGTTACAGCTACGGTAATGTAAATTAGACGTTGCTCTACTCAGTCGGTTGTGAAACAAGAGCAAATACAAAGTAACTTAGAAGCGATGTTCAATTATTTCACTTTACCAAAGGGCGCCCAATTTAGATGTAAATGATTTACGCTGTATGTTAGAGCACACAGTACACTGTTGTACCTCCGCTATAGCACTACTGTGGCCCAATTGTTTGAAGCCGTATTACGTTTTAGCTCTACCAATCTCTCACCTATAACAATCTAATAATTAGTAAAGTGAAGGATCGAAAATAAAATATTATTACTATGTACACAAAATTATGTAAATATAAAATTATACAGAATTAAAAATAACAACAATAAATTAATGACAATAGATGATTTTTATTTTAAATATCAAAATTAAAGGTAAAAGAAGGAATTCAAATACAATTTAGATACCTTTTAAAAGTGAGGACTGTCGTGGCGCAGCGCCATGACAGGCCTCACTTTTAACGGAACGGAAGTGGAACGGAGTGTCTTTACACCAGGTTCCCAGGTTCCCTCTGCCTACCCTGCCTCGTGCGGGATACAGCGTGAAGCTAAGTAAGTGTAAGTAAGTGTTAAAAGTGACACGTTCCTACATAATGTATTACGTCAATTATTCCGTAAACGATATTTGGCAAAACGTGCTACATTATAATAATATTATAAATTTATGTTTCAATTAACGCAGAAATCTCGTACGCGACAAATTTGTAGGGGGTTTTAACTTTCCATGTAACTTTTGCCATTTGGTGAGATTAAACTTCAATTTACTGAATTTGTCCTGCATTTTTATTAGCGTAACAAATAAATGTATGTTTTGTGTTTTAACGATCGCGTGTTCAGAGGCTGTTGTTTTCTGCTACACACTTATGTAATGTGTACATTTTTACATATCCATGGCGTGCCGAGGGCACGTTAGACGCTTATGGCCTTCGTCAGATCCATGCCTTGCCTAGAGATCATGACATCCGCTCTGCTAACGAGCTTCCTTTCACCACGTCACTTCCCCAAGTCATTCGTAGCTTTCTTTTGAAAGTTTGTGTAGGGCATAGGGTTGTCATGTCATGATTGATACAATTTTACTCATAAACTAATCTTTTCGTAATTTTAATATACCTGAAACTTATAAAATATATTTAATGATAGAATTTCATAATTACATATTTACCGAAACTAATCCGTTCCGAATTGCTTTCAACGATTTCTAAGGGATTTTCATAAACCAAATTTTTCTCTAAGCATTCAAAGCTCGCTCGCGATATCAGAAGACTGAACCTTTCCATCCTTTGAAAATCAAAGGAAACCTTCTATTTTACGACGACGATATCTCACAAAACTATTCAGTATTTGAGCTATTCATTGCTGATTCACGTCGAAATCACCTTTATAAAGGCGTAAACGGTTCCTATTATTGAAATAGAAGTTATAGGTCATATTTCCACACAATTGTTAATATTACTGAGCATTGTTCACTTGGAAGTCCCGCAGTCACAGGCACAGAGGTAGAAAAGTGAAGTAGTAAGCAAGTGGCCGTGCGTGCGGGCGACGCGGCGACATCAAACACACCGCACTATAACCGGCCCCTTATCAATGTACTTAATCGAGATCTCTGCTTTGGATGCTCCAACATACCTTGTTCTTGTTGTTGCTTTAATAAACTTGTCCATGTTAACTTTACAGTGCGCATTGTTTGTTGGGTAAATTACAATTTCCAGCAGATGCGGGTCGATCCAAGCGGAATAATAATGGTACAAATTAGATGTATTCTCCGGCGCGGCGGCGGCGGCGGTGTGACGCCGTCACATGCCTTCTATGTTTATTTGAAATTTGAAAGTTTTCATTTCGGTTGTTTGGGCGTAACGTTATTCTAAAACAACGTAATATGTAGATTGTTTTTGTTTACTAACCAGATATTGCTTTATTAAAATTATGGAAACTCGAGTTAACATAATAAAGCATCATATTATATTAAAAACTAGGGCTACTGAAGCGTATTTTACCTTAAAATTCTATTTCATATAAGGGTTGAGTTATGTATATCTATCAATACTACGGGACAAAACGATTTGCTGAACATGAAAGCTTAAAAATATAACCAACAGAATTCCAAAATTCTATATTATTAAATTCTATACCATTTATTTAATATAAAGTCCTCTCCTACAAAGAACAAACATAAAGTGAACATTTTATTTGTTTTAATTAAAAAGGGCTAAACGGTGAAAAGTCAGAATGTTTCGTAATACTGTATCAATGTAACCACATTTCGGATGAGTGTACGACTGGAGCTCGAGACGCGTATACATTTTTACAAAATTTTACTTTGTGTATTACTTTGAATTCCGTGACCCTTAATGTTTCAGCTACTGTGTAACTCTATTGTAGTTCGGGTTCTTTTCAATGACTGTACGTAAATAATGACTCTATACTAAAAGGAAGTTGACGTATTCCGTACACCTAATAATGAACAGACTTACGTCTACTAATATATAAATAATGTTAACTAATTGTTGGTAATTTTGAACACAAAAACGTCGTCATATCGTAGCCGTCTGACGTGACGAGCATAAAGCGCCATTGTGTCTTGTCATATCGAACAAAATATATGAATATAAATATTTCCTTGATTACAATATTATATTTTAGTGTTAACTTAAATATATTGTAACATTGTGAGTTTAAAACTTTCAAAAATTTCACATATTTGCATAATTTGCAATCTTTCATTTGTTTTTATATATAACTTTCAGTGTATTTAGCTTTCAGTGTATTTTTAAAATAAGACAAAAATATTAACATAATTCTACGCAACAATAAAGGTAGGTACTAAGTAGTACCTCTAGGGGTTATCTGGAAATATATTATATTTAATATTTTTATTTTATTATCGTTCATAACACATAAGGTCTCGAGAAATCGGCCAAAACTAGTAAAAGGAAGTGTTTTGATGAGAACGCAGTACATTTGGTTTCGTCTGCCTACTCTACTATGTTCGGGATAGAGAGTGAAGTTAAGAAAAGTAAAATAAATTTTCAACGCAAGAAACAACAGTCTCAGTTTAGGTTCTACAAGATGTAGTAAGACGCCCACGCGGCGGTCACCGACCCTTGCCAATTAACACCAGTTAGCGGGCGGCGCGGTGGCCTGTCTTCAGAACGCTAATACGAATGTAGCTATAAATTCCGCCGACGCGGAAACTTCTTTATACAATTACGCAACATTTACATAGCACGGTGATCTACGTTATCACGCTAGCCACCGGCGGTACACAAAACTTATTTAAGTTATCTCTCTTGTTCCCGAGAAATTAGTATATACACATACTTACTTAAATTAGATACTTATATGGATATAACTTTGAATGTGATGGCAAATAACGAAGGTGACTATAATATTAAATTAGTAGTTTGAGTAACCTGCGAGGTATCTGCCATATTATGTAAATCAAACGAAAAATAAAATTTCAATAAAAAAAAAATAACGTTGACGATTAATGAGACGCTCGTCCAAGTCACACAATAATTATCTTTATGAATGACGGAGTGAACAGAGGAGACTTGGCAACCACGTGTCGAGACACTCCATTCGTTCTCCACTTTCTGGCAAATTTTAGAGATTTTTATTGACAGAGCGGAGAAATGAATAATAAATTTCCTTAAGTGGGGACCGAACCTACCAACTTCACATTGTATTAACGTGGAGTCTAACAAACTTTTACGAAACTTTACATTTTACTTCACAATTGAGAGCGACGAAAGATGGAGTTATACAATATTATGAGGACGCGTGTATTATTATATAGATATTTCTCTTCCAGTAGAAATCGAACCCACAACTATTAGCGCTAGCTGTTGCACACTTGTGTGTGCTTGGATAAGGTCAAATCCAAATATTTAACTTAAATAAACAAAGAAAATTAAAATACCAGCATAAAACTGTAATACGAACCAAGCGTACCTATTTATATGAAATATAGTAAATCCGCTGTGTCCACAAATTTTTTCAGTTCGCACGCCGTAATTGTTTTCTCAGTATTATTATTGTATACTTTGCTGGATCGAATTTCATATAAAATAAAATTAGCTTTTCTGTGTCAAAAAATATTTTCCTAAGTGTGTAATCATAAGAAAAATATGTATTTATTAAAAGTTCGTATTATCGGTAACACGTAAGATTCATAAAAGTATATATAATTTTTAAATTTAATAAGTGAAAATAGCTTAATTTTTAAACTTTAATAAGTTAATTAGTTCCGATTCACTTTCAAAGTTAAAATAACGAACAAAAGGTCGAAGTTGTCATCGTTCAAAGCATTGTTGCTTTTATTGAACGTAGTTGGAGTTCATCTTCCGATACAAAAGGTACTCGTATCTAAATATACTATTATCTATCTTCTTTCCTCTCTAGAAATATCATAATACGTGTAATCAACGTTTTATGTAACTTTACAGGCTTGCGTTTAACTTTATTAACAAAGTGTTGGTAGAACATAAAGTAGGTACATAGAATAGAGCCGGAGTGGTAACGTTAGTAAAGAAAGAACTACTTTAGATGTTCCGCATTCATAGTATTTAGTATTTACTTCACATTGCGGAACTTTGTGTTTCAATATATTTTTCATTTGTACTAGCTGTGTTTTGTTTTAGTGAGGTGGGATTATCTACCCTTACAAAGCGTATAATTACAAAAACTAACACACATATTATTACCCCGGTCTGATCTCTACCTGGAACTCAGTTATTCTTTGTATTCGTGTTACCTTTAAAACATAGTTCATATTATTAAAAATCATACCGCATTTAAAATATAAATAAAACATTTTCAAACATTATTTCGCTCGCACTCAAGATAATATGATCAGCGCATAACGAATTAGTAAGTTTATTAGTAAGGGATCATTTATTTTATGATGATGTAAGACTCTACGTTCTCCGCTTGAGATACCTTCGTACGTCACTCTCCGCCGAATTTAGTAAGCACTTTAAGGCATAATGAGCGCCGGAACTACCCGCCAGATATCGGTTCGTTTGGTGTCGAGGAAGTTAAAATATTCAATACTTAATTTTCGTTTGTATTTCTGAACCACGGTAGGCCCAGGTCTCGATATATTTACATTTATCGGTGTCCTTAACAGGAGCTCTTCTAAATCCAGTGATGTATAGCGATGGTTCTACGGAATGCCTGTAAAGCAGTAAAGCGGATGGAGTGTGATTCAGGCGCGAGACGTCTCCTCACAGTGAATTACGATGCTTGGTTTGTCATTACCGGTGACTGCGCCGACGCGGAGCGCGTTTCCGAATCTATTTATATCCTCGCTCGTGTAGGTACTGCCGGTACAGCGCGGGCGGCCGCAAGCGGTGAAACAACCAACACATTACGCATGATGACTAGTTGATTTTATTACGCATTATATGGGTCGCAGAGTAGGCAGACAAAACTTGGAGGCTTAATCGGAATATATTGCTATAACCTAGTATCAAAAAATATCGTTTACCATTTTTCTTTGTTTATATTCACAACATCGCGTAGTGTTTTATGGAGCTCAAACCACGCGTGGTTTATATAGCTTTGTATACTAATGTTATCATATTTATTTATTTCCTTTATGGAAAAGACAAAGCAAACGAGCGTACAGGTCACTTGATGGTGAGTGATCACCGTCGGTCGCCCACAGCCCCGTGTAACACCAGGGGAGCTACAGGTGCGTTGATGGCCTTTAGTTTGTTAAGCGAACGCGCTTGGTTAAACGATATAATCTCAGAAAATTCTTTCAAGTGATAAAGTATTTTTATGTTCAACAATCTATCAGTGTTATTTGTTTCTATTTATCGAATTGGTACTCAACTCTGACTGAGCTACTTGCGACACTTACAATATGTAGTGTTCATACACAATGCATAGGTTTTTCCTTTTAACGGGCTGGCAAACCCGCTGATAAAGCTAGGCTAGTTAACCCTACCAATATCGAACTAGGCGTAGCCAGTCGAGAACCTCAGTACACGCGCGACCCAGAAATAAACAGTGCTTCCTGTTTCAAAAAACTTTGCAGATCGATCTTCAATGTTTCGATACGCCTTCTGTTCATTTCAGTGACAATTGCTGAGCTGAAATACGAGACTAGTTTTATTTTTCGACCTGAATCTCTGGTTACAAAGTTTTACAGCCGACCACTGACCGCCGCTGAAACGCGCGATCCCACATAAAATATATATTTTTATACATTAAATACGACTTTCTTATCTTTATAAAAGTTAAAATACAACCATTTCTTTAAGCTTTGTTTTCAGAATATTAATAATAATTTTAAATACTCCCTGTTTTGTATCAAATATATTTTTCGATAAATAATTTATTTCAACTTCTATTTAGTATTATAAAAATCTTAATTAATTATTTTCATGTAAAAAATACAATAGATGAGAACAAAAGCACGAGTCGCTTTGAATGGGAATTACACTATTGTACCTATTTTTTGAAAGAAACTTCATTAAAATAATTATTTGCAGTCATTTTACAAACATTCTTGCTAACATTGATGAAGTTACTATGACAAATGTATAGATAACTGAGATTGAAGTTGACATTTAATTTCACACATTTTTTTCATTAATTTGTATTTTACCACAAATATGGATAAATATGTTATATTGTTAATATAATAATATACTGACCATTTCATAAATTATTTAATACAATTAAATACAATAAAATAACTCGTACATATTATATAAGCAACAGCCCGCCTGCTCCCCGCCTGCTCCCCGCCCGCGCTCCCCGCCCGCGCCCGCGAGTGGCACTGAGCGTAGCACATCTCGCATTCCCCTCCATCCACCATAAGCCAGCCACAATACGACCGTGTAATAGGCCGTTCAAAGGAAACTCTACGTAATACATTCGAGTTATTACATTTCTTCAAAGTGAATGTGTTGGCGAAGGCGGCTATCTGCCGCAGCAACACGCGCCGTATTTACAAACATCTGAACGTTCATTTGTAAACGGGCTCACGCTGTAATTACCTTTTATTACTTTGATATAACAGCGGCGCGTACACTCGTACGTGCACGCGGGCCCGTCGTTACTGCCAATGCCACTGTGAAATTACTTCAGTATTTACTTTATGTAAATATAACGATATAAGCGTGCCAATAAAATTTTTATCATAATTTTCACTTTGTTATAAATTATCCAATAATATCATCATCGTATCGTATTTTATTTGTTTTGTATTGCACTTACCTACCTAGTTCTACTGACTAGTTCAAATTGAGGAATGATTTTTTGTTGAATAGTTTATTATCGAGTACGACCAAATTGCTTATTTGCTTTGATTTAAACAATTAAAATTACAAAATGTGCACAGAATTAACTCAGGCACTTGTAATGCACAACTCTAAGTTTGTACGACAACGCGAGAGACTCAATTAATAATACCGGTATGTACAAACAAATGAACAAATACATATGTAATTTGAAAGCAATTCTCTGGCTGGTTATTGTTTCAAACTGTACTGAAATATTCAACAACAATCCAAACAAGCTCACGATAATTGGTAATTGTAATTATTTAGACATGGATTAATTCTAGAGTGAATTAGGATTTAGTGGATGATAGCGGAAAATCTCATGTTATGTTCAATTATTTTGTAATAACTTTGTTGAAGCAAACGTTTTATTTTGCTCAATTGGTACATGTGTATGTATATACGCATACTCTTACAGATTAGTATCCGCATCTATAGTTGCGTGGTTTTGGTAAAACCTAAAGTGGAAAATTCCGTTTCTCGTTCCGGTGACAATTTGTGCTTTCTAAATAAAATTGACAAAAGGAAATGTAATTCTGCCCAAATTTTAAATTTAAATATATTCATTTCTATAACAGATCGGTACAAAAAAATAACTACAAGTGCGTTCAGACAGGCGCGTCGCTTCCTTTTGCTTTGACAACTTGTGCCGTCTATTTCGGGCGGTCTCTGCTCCTTGCTCAGATGGCCTGCACTTTCTCTAACTATAATTACATCGTCAACACCGCGAGACGACGCGCGCGACGCACGTGTCCGCGCACTTTATGATCTGTCATATATTTACACTCACACTCATTATTTGATTTACAATATGGCTTTTTCTAACTAACATATGATACCATTCAGAACATTGCTTAGCTTGAATAAACGTTGATGAGATCCATGATTTATAAACGTTCCTTCTTGGGAACTTAAGTGATAATATTTTTTTATATCGTATAATTCTTTAATTTTTTAATATCGCACGTTGTATCCATTACAAAGGAGGTAGAAGAAAACTGTGAACCTTGAATAAAGATGTAACCTGATGTGAAATGAATATAGTATAACTAAGTAAAGATCACCTCAGATAACGTTAAAGATAAAAGTTACGGATCAGAGTTACGAAAGCGCGCGGTCACGCGAGGCGCCGTCCGTCGTCGCTACAAATCTAGCCTAATTGCACACGTCCGCTCTACTTGTACAATTGTAAACACACCCAATTATCGTCATCATTACGCTCTTTTTTTGGCCAAATGTTTGTCAGACCTATTTCCTGGAAATGGAAACAAATAATTCCAATTAGAGGAACTACACTTTGAAATTCATCATACCATATGAGCAATAGTGTATTTAAGTATAGTCTCCAAGCAAACGATAACATGATAACTCTTACAATAGGTAATAACAATACGTTAACTACAAAACAGTCACGCTATAATTTAAATTACTTTTAAAAAAAAGTTCAAAACTAAAAACTTTTCCGAAAATATATTTTAAATATTGACAATTTAATAGTTCCTTTGCCGTCTTTATATTAACACGTAAATATATTACATATCAATGGAGAACGCACAAAATGTTGTGTACAAACATTGTGACCGTATAGCGGTAACTAAACACGTGGGTGCAAAGCCAGTCGATAAGCAAGTAATACGTTTCCCAGATAATACTATTAGGAAAATCGTTGGTAGTTTCTAAGGCATCGATGTGGGCTGCGGGAGCGCGCCATAGACCGCCGAAATCACGTTTTATGGGATATCGATGACTAAACCTGCAAATATTTGCTGAATGAGTAGCTCTTTACTACAGTAAATCTTATTTCTATAAAGTGAAACTATATCGTTCTTTGCGTCCTTCCCGTATTGCAAAATTAGAAAATTAGAATTATTTTTTTTAAACTTTACTCTGTATTCCGCAAATGATAGGGTAGGCAAAGGAAACTTGAGATCCTATTATTGTTCCGTTCTCCACTTTCAGCTAAGTTTAGGACATTGTGTTTTCAGTGGCGAAACTCGACGCCGCGCTTTACCTTGTTACCAGAGCGAATAAAATCCACAAACTGTCGCGTCGCTTGAGATAGACACATGCTTGTTATACTGCGCTACGACTGGCCTCTAATTATAGATATTATTAATTATTTTTTATTTTTAAAGTAATTTTGAATCATTCTTGTGATTGTTAATTGATAAATGGATTACCTAGATATAAAGATATAGAGATATAAGATAAAAACAAAAAAATTTTTGTTAATGCAATAGAATATATACGTTACCTATACATTTTTTGTATTACCTTTATGTATAAAGTAGGTTCCATTGCATTAACAATATATATATATATATATATATATATATATATATATATATATATATATATATATATATATATATATATATATATATATATATATATATATATATATATATATATATATATATATATATTACATAAATATATTGTGAATATAATACAGTACATACTTAAGTACAATAGTATTATAATCACGTGTACAGGTAGAAAATAGCGATGTATCCTCAACGTGCGCTTTGAATCAATCCTTTTTGGCTCTTGTAAATCTTCTGTCAGCAAAATTGGACTAAAAAAATATTTAAAGTACAAATCTACTGCGCCGTACATTGCGAGTTCGTATGAAAAGAAATGCATCGTGAAAAATTGTCGTGCTTCAATGTATGTAGAACACGACGTATCTCTCTTCACGAGTGAAGTCAGATCCTTTGCAACATGATTTCGGTATCTCGTGATCAATGAGCGTGACCGGCGCTGACACGAGTCGTACTTTTTGTAGAGCTTTTATTGCTCTTCTAAGTTTAAGCTCTGTAAACGGCCATACTCTACGTAACGTGAGCGCACATGCCAAGTGGATGTTATTGTTCTTAGCGTGGTATTTATTGCTGAAGCGTATCGTTTTACGACTGGAACGGTGGTGTGGAATAAAACTTTTACTTTCAATTCATTGTTTTCATTCACAGAAGTAGAGTATTTGTACCAGTAGAGGTATTTGACAGAAGTAGAAGTCGTTAATAATTGAGTCTATTGATGTGTTGTACGACTTGCATACAATTTCTTGGCTAAAAACGAATAGCAAAAAATATATATTATTTATATAATTTATATGAGACATAGTGTCGATCTAATAACTTTGATATTATAGTTTTTTTCCCAAATATACACATTATGGAGTGAATAATAATCTACTATCTCAAAAGTCTGAAACCAAATAATCCGAAACAAGTCCTTGCTATCAGAGATCACGTTTTGTTAAAAATATTGCTGTTCTAAAACACAAACTCGATTACGTTTTATTACTGGATATATACGAGTACGTACATAAAAGTTGAATTCCAACAGGCGATATACGTCAATGTTCCATATAACTTCAGGTCCGACACCACACCGACCATTACGGAAGCTAACAACGTCCCGGTAATGATAGTATTACACGTACTATCCGCGCCCTCGTCGACCGTCTGCTCCGCGCCCCGACATGTATCGAATTTTAAGGATTACCAAAAAGTAACGCGATAGCCCCACAATGTGCCCGCTTTATGGCTAACTCGCGCAATATAACGTTTGGAGTATTTGGAGTATGAGTCAGGAATACCTATTAGTGCTTCTATTGAAGTATTGAATATCACTAACAGGAGGACGAGGTGACGGCTTTTGTTTACGAGTCGCGTTGTTTCATAGTTTATTTGGTTACCTTACAACAAAGGTTTTAAAGATTAAACTTCTATATTTTTGTTGGATCGGGGCGCAGCAACATAAGCGTGTTACTGGAAACGCGACCTGTTGTGGGTTCGATCCCCAATTGAGGAAGTGAAATGTTTAATAGTTGAAACTATGAAATATTTACGTTTTAATTTTTTTTTTTTTGAAAAAATAATGTTAGCTAACATAAATTTAAAGCGATCTCTTCTTCTTTCACATTTTAAAAAATAGAAATACTCTTTTTTGTATTATTTCATTTAAGAATAACGAAAAATAAAGTAATAACAAATAATAATAAGAAAAAACAATAAAAGAGAAATAATTTATTTATGAAAATTATGAAAGCAAATTCAAGGTGTCTAGTTAGTTAAGTAGCTACTCCCAACGTACGCAGAGTGATATGCGACCGGCCTGTAGCCGCCGGTAAGTAGCGCTTAGAAACATGAGGTCTACCATAAAATAAAGTAAAGAGCTATAAAATGTTCCTCCGGAGTGTGTTCGACGCGGCGCTAACGGTACGCAATTGAAAGCTGCGAAATGAATTCTCAATTCGTAAACCGTTTCAGCTTCCATATTTAATTGTATTTATTCATTTCGGAAGATATCTCCGCCGGAGCGATGAACTCTGAATAACTAAGTAGGCAAGTCAAACAAATTGTACCGATATTACGCATTATCGGTGAAATTACACATTGATATAAAAGTAGGAGCGGTGTTTGTTATTTGCTCGCGGTAATCATTCGGTACACTAAACCTAGTTTGCTTTATTACCTATTGATAGAAGCGCGGTGGCGGCCCCGCTCCTCCACACCCCCTCCCCTGCCTCTCCCCCGCACTCTACCCGCACTCTACCCGCAAGTACCCGCGAGCAACGGGCGCGCACTGCGCGTACGCTATCTCATGATAAGATAGGGTAAGGCGCCGGCGCGTTCTTGAATACTTATATTCCTAATACATATCATCGTGGTCTCTATGACCACATATATGCAACCGCTGTTATAAGTTTATATTTTTATTTTTTTATATATTTTACACTTGAAAATAAATGCATATAATAATCTTAAAATATTATATGTTTAAATATTATAATATATATCCAGCAATACCTCTTCTCAATTCCCTCTTATCTGATGTTCCGTGATTCCAATATTTGCAGTGAAAAGTCACGGCGGGGCGTCAGTTCAGGAGTCAGGATGTTTGCGGAACACTCGACGCAGCGCCGCCATCAGCTACGATAACATGCGCCTCGAGAGCTACCGAAAATGGATAATATTTTTATAAAATGATTGCTTTTTAACGCACACTCGAATGTGAAAATTATATTTGATGTTATTGGTTCTTCATTGACTTTATAGCAATATCGATAATATGTAAAGTTTGTCAAAATACGTATTTTAAAAGACTTGTATTTGTCTTGACGTGTTAGATAACACGGCAAGCTCTCGAGTGGGGATCGAACCCACAACCTGTCGGTTACCGTCACACGCTTGTGCTGTTGCGCCACGTCACACGTCAAAGATTTAAATGCAATTTTCACTATTATAATTTGGAAAGCGAATAGATCAATATTTAGTGTTTGTTTAATTAAAATCGGTTAATAAATAAAAAGTTACGTCATTTTAAAATATTTAGGGTTTTCGATAATTTTTGTTATTCATTTAGCTTAAAGTTTAAGTTTCGATGGATATATATATATATATATATATATATATATATATATATATATATATATATATATATATATATATATATATATATATATATATATATATATATATATATATATATATATATATATATATATATATATATATATATATATATATATATATATATATATATATATATATATATATATATACATATATATATATATATATATATATATATATATATATATATATATATATATATATATATATATATATATATATATATATATATATAATATATATATATATATATATATATATATATATATATATATATATATATATATATATATATATATATATATATATATATATATATATATATATATATATATATATATATATATACGACTTCGAAACTAAACTCTTATAACTATATTTAAATAAAACTTTAAATTGTTGTATCTATATACTTACTTACTACTAGCGACCCGCCCGCTGCTTCATCCGTTTGAATTACACTATTTTATTTACTTTAATTATATATATGTATATATGTATATATATAACCTACCCGTTTTTCGAAAAAAGAAATCTGTAAAAAATAAAAAAACCCATCAAATATGAATTATACCTCAACCATAGCGGGAACACAGTTTATAAAAGTTGATTGATTATGTTTGCGGGCATTAGGTTTCATAAGAAATGGGCAAAACTTTTGATATTTAATATTATTTTTAGCTTGATACCTCCATGTCTCCTGGGGCAAACTGCACTTAACAAACGGAAAGATAAAGATACATGATGGTAAGCAGGATCTTCTTCCATGAACATCTATATACATCCTAAAGTCTTTGATTTTCGCGATTGTTATACATTTTAAATGAAACACTTTTAAACGGATTAATCGCGTATATTGAATGGTAAACATTTTTGGGAAACCCGACGTTTCGAACACTTTACAGTAGTCCGTGGTCACGGGTAGACTGAGGTGGCATTTGTCTGTCAGTTGATATAATTATTATATCAAACTACCGCCAACGATTCCTTAATTGCCTCGCGTACTGCCCTGGATTCTTGCAGAATGAGCTAACTGTATCTGGTCCTCTAGTGTGGTGTGCTGGGGATTTTAAATTTTTTAATAGTGGGTCCCAGGTGGTGGAAAGTTTCCAACCATCTTCTCTATAGAAATTAGGATGTTTTTGTATTTCAATAGCCTCGCGGATCATTCTAGGGATATATCTATTCTCCCTAGCGAGTATGTGGGGTTTATCAAACCTGATGTAGTGGTTGGATTTGTTCGATGTATGCTCACACACAGCTGACTTTGATACATGCCCATTCTTGACATCGGAGATGTGTTCCTTCACCCTAACACCGATGCTTCTGCTTTGTTTGACCTATATATGATAAGCCACAGTCACAATCAAGTTTGTATACACCTGCACACTGCAAAGGAATATTACTCTTCACTGGTCTCAAGAATTGGCTCACTTTCTTGTTAGGCTTGAAAATAGTTTTAATAGAAGCTCTTCTTAAGATGTTGCCGATCCTGTCTGTAACACCCTTTACATATGGTAAAAGTGCTGGTTGCCTCTCAACTGTAGGTGGCTTGTTGGTCTTCTGACAATGCTGGCGGGGAACTGGCAGCTTGTTCTGATGAAGAGCAGTCTTCACCTGTCGAAGCTCGTCCCCTAGGTGTTCAGCATCGCAGAGGTGGTGGGCTCTCTGAAACAAAGATTTGCCAACGGTAGATAACTGTGTAGGGTGGTGGTGAGATACACAGTTATCTACCGTTGGCAAATCTTTGTTTCAGAGAGCCCACCACCTCTGCGATGCTGAACACCTAGGGGACGAGCTTCGACAGGTGAAGACTGCTCTTCATCAGAACAAGCTGCCAGTTCCCCGCCAGCATTGTCAGAAGACCAACAAGCCACCCACAGTTGAGAGGCAACCAGCACTTTTACCATATGTAAAGGGTGTTACAGACAGGATCGGCAACATCTTAAGAAGAGCTTCTATTAAAACTATTTTCAAGCCTAACAAGAAAGTGAGCCAATTCTTGAGACCAGTGAAGAGTAATATTCCTTTGCAGTGTGCAGGTGTATACAAACTTGATTGTGACTGTGGCTTATCATATATAGGTCAAACAAAGAGAAGCATCGGTGTTAGGGTGAAGGAACACATCTCCGATGTCAAGAATGGGCATGTATCAAAGTCAGCTGTGTGTGAGCATACATCGAACAAATCCAACCATTACATCAGGTTTGATAAACCCCACATACTCGCTAGGGAGAATAGATATATCCCTAGAATGATCCGCGAGGCTATTGAAATACAAAAACATCCTAATTTCAATAGAGAAGATGGTTGGAAACTTTCCACCACCTGGGACCCACTATTAAAAAATTTAAAATCCCCAGCACACCACACTAGAGGACCAGATACAGTTAGCTCATTCTGCAAGAATCCAGGGCAGTACGCGAGGCAATTAAGGAATCATTGGCGGTAGTTTGATATAATAATTATATCAACTGACAGACAAATGCCACCTCAGTCTACCCGTGACCACGGACTACTGTAAAGTGTTCGAAACGTCGGGTTTCCCAAAAATGTTTACCATTCAATATACGCGATTAATCCGTTTAAAAGTGTTTCATTTAAAATGTATATACATCCTAAAGTTGAAGGTGCGTTGCCGGCCTTTAGGATGAAAGTGTTTGTACACAAAACGTTTGAACGCTCTTAAATAATAGCGCTCGGAGATCGCCCCAGGAAGAAGATCATAACACAGCCGGCACGTACGCGGGAAGAAAGATCTTAATGCAAGCAGTCTGGATGCCAGTAATGCATCCAGGTGGTACAGATGATATTTATCATATTTGTGTTATGTACAATGAATGCTGCTGGACTGCAACATGTCATTGATTAGTAAAATAAACAGTGTGGGGGATAGTACCGAATCTTGGGGCACTCCAGCATTAATGGACTTGGCATCCAGCTCTTCCAGCTTACACCGTCGATATAAACATTTATGCTACGTCCATGAAGGAAACAACTTACTTTATTGCATAATCTCTCGGGAAGTCCGTAAGATGGCAACTTCGATAAAAAAGCTTTGTGCCAAACCCGATCAAAATATTTGCGACGTCGAGGCTGATGCCCATAGCTTTCCCCTTACTCTCAATAGTGGTTGCCCAACGGTGCGTTAGGTACACCAAGAGATCACCACGCTGCGACCGTAACGAAAGCCGAATAACTTAAAGTTTAAAGATGTTTGGAAAATTGATCGAACCAGGGTAGCGATCTGCCGCCAATACGAATGACAAGAGCTTTTTGTAATTTTTCTTATGTTGTCCGTACCTCAAAAGAAAAAATAAATCCCAAAAAATATCTAAGAACAAAGTAATAACAAAAATATGACGAAACAGCACTGTATAAAAAAGGTAAATATATTATTAGTCGGTGTGGGCTTCCCATTATCTAATAAGGTAATATTAAGCTATTGTTAATAAAGTTGAGGCCTGTCGTAGCGCAGCGGTACAACCGTGAGACTACTATCGGCAGGCTGTGGGTTCAATCCTCACTCGAGGATATATAATATTTAATATTTTCAATTTGAATATTTAATGTTATAATTTCTTTGCTTTGGTACAAGGCAAAAGCGGCATTGAGATCCGCCACTCAGCACGCAATATCTCAAATTCGTCAGAAAGTGGGCAAAGGAAGTGGAAAAGAGTGTCTTAATACTAGGTTCTCAAGATCGCTTCCCTGCCTTGTACGGGATATAGCGTGAAGCTGAGTATTATTTTTTTTTTAAATTGTATTTTTTCATTTAAAATTTTATCAATTTATTTGTTTATTGCATAAATACCTTCGACACCATTGAATGTAACTTGCTATACAAATGACAAATTTCAATAAAATAAACACAAAATTATGCTACGCTTAAAACGTTCAATATATTGGTAGTATTAATAGCGTTATTATTGTAGATCAAACATGCATTCAGGGAGATAACGCACGTTGAATTACCTCCAGTCACGTCCACGTGCAGTGTGACTAACGTTTAGTGAGCAAAGAATTAAACGATAACAGACAATACGTATATAATCCAAATTACTATAAAATCCAGAGTATATAAAATCCAAATGTTTATAAGGAAGATGCATCTCACATATGTTGCCGGCGGCGCGGATGCGGCGGACAGCTATACCTGAAATAAGAACTGAGCGTGAGAACCGCGCGCCTGCCAGCTGCCGACTGCCGCCTGCCCGCCTCTACATCTCTACATCCCTACCTGCCCCTGTGTCTGTACACCGCTCTAACGGGTAACAATGCCTCACAGGCATTTTACTCATCCCTATTCACTTTTATTGAAATAAAATCATGATAAATTCAATACCATTTGAATTTTCCACTTCCATTACGTTTCTCTAATCGACGCAAAAATTGTCTGGATTTTTGCGGGTTGTAATAAAAGATCTTGTCCCAATAATAAAACACGAAAATTTCAGAAGGAAGATCTTAATAACGAAGAATGGAAGGGTTCGTGAAAGCAATAAATTAACTCGGCTATCTTCCTGAGCTCAAGTGCGTGATAAAGGTTGGAGGAAAACGTCCGAAATTTTCCTCATAACCACGGGTCAAAGGAACACTCATTTAAAGTAGCTTTTAAAGAGACGAGGTTTAATATTAGTCTACCGCAGGTATCGGTGACAGTCCTTGTACACTTTCTATAGATATTGGCAATGATACTTTGATAAACTAAAGTCTTAAATATTTTTGTCTATAATTGTTTTATCTAAATAATGATATAAATACTAAATTGTAAGCAAGTTACAATTGTTTTCGGAGCTTAAAAGTATATCATTAGGTTATATGTTGTGAAGTTTTCAAAATAATCCAAGAATCATTGCATATTTTTCTTAATAATGTTTATAGACAGAAAAGATCAATGTGCCAATATTCACATTCGATAATATTAATATTGTTAATTGAGCCCGTCATGGCGCAGCGGCACTAGCAAGCCGTGATTCTGAGCATGGCTATTGTGGGTTTGAATATAAACCAATCGGAGGCATGAATTATTTATATTTATATTTTTCGCTGTAATATGCATTCTATTACTCAACACTACCTGAAATTGAGTGGAAAGTAGAGAACGGAGTATTAAATTAATTTTAAAAGATATATTTAAAATTATACTCTAAACTAAACTAATATATTTAGATATATTTAAAAGATATATTTAGTAATAAAAAGTACCTTAAAGGTAATTTGTCTATCTTTGTGAAATGTATATGAGTGTTGTTTGAATTAAAAAAAAACTTTATAATATAGTATCTTACTTTTCACGAGTCCTCAAACACCTGAGTACATTGTATACATTACACGTGCATTAATAAGTAGGTATATCAGAGATATCAAAATTATATGTCGTATTTATGGTAAGCTCACGTTACTCGTATATCTGCTAATGCACGAACACAACGGAAACGTGAAGCAATGACACATTAAGCATATCAGATTAAATGGAACATTTATCACGGCTCATTTCATATTCGATTGAGTTTACGTCCCGATATACAAAGAAAAATATACTTTATTTCTAGTTTTACTTTATTTCTCTCCTTTATGTATTCAATGGATTGGCTGTGATTTCGTAAGTGAAAGTAATTTGGCGTATGAAAATTAAATACATTTGACAAAAATTAAGACACGATCTTTATTAAGTGACAGTGAACGTTTTATTTTAACAGCGACTCTCAAAATAGTCTGCGATATGAACCTTTTACTCTATTTGTTCTTTTCAAGCATTTTTCGTTTCATTTACTGTATTCGTCATTTACTGAATGCAAACGTACTAACAAGAAAGAAACAATAAAATAAAAGAGAGGTGAAAAGCAATGAAATGATACTCTACTTCAGTGTACTCACTTTCTACTTGTTAAATATTTTAGCGATAGTCGGTGATAGTATAAGTAACACAGTTCATCACTTGCCTCTAAACTGGAGAAGCGAAAATAGTTAAAGTATAAAAATCTCAAAAAAGAGGAGATACTCAGTGCTATAAATAAGACATTATTTATCGCATACACAGTGAAATCATTTAAATGATATCTAGATAATCTTCACATTTTCTTCTGTATATTATTTCTTAAATAAAATCAAATAACAATCAAGAATAAATACTTATTTTAACTTGACACAAATATCAATCACAAAGGCAAACATGTTTCTTGTTATTTCGGTATGTATGCAAAAAGTAGAGTCTGAATCTGAAGCGAAGTTCAAACCGGCGTTGTTTGTAAGTTGTCCGGTCGCGGACTCGAGAGCACTGAGCTGGAAAAAGGCACACATCCATGACGAAACTGTCCAATCTCTGGAGTCCTCGAGGCTGCAGCCCGGGCTATAAATAACTGACAGAAACTACTTATTACTTACTATCCTCTACCTTCATATGAATTTTATTTTTTAATATTAAGTTACCTGTAAAAAATTGATTCGTTCACATTTTTTTTAATCATAAACGAAAGTGTCGTGACAAGTTTTGTACTTACTTACTTTAATACAATATTTATATATTTTTTTTTTTTTTCAAATAAAAATAATTCGCAAACTTTGTTTTGTCGTATTTCATTGGCAACTCTGAAAACCAGTTCTCAGCGACGATATTTCGTCACACACAGATATCGCATTGGGCAAGTTGGCGACTGCTCCCACTCATTCCTACCTGCGAGCCTACGACACATTATATTGAGTGCCATTGAGACCATTCACAGTGACTCTATGTATTATTTCTAGTATTTCTGGTTAACTTATCTCGTCCTACTCACTGCTCCCTTTCGTTCATTCAGCACTCGCCATCTAAAAGCTTCGTGTGTGAATATATACATATGTATATATGTACTCATACATGTATATATATAAGGAAACCTATCATTGTAGTGTGGCAAGTGAGGTATAGCAATCATAAGAAGTTTATATAGATTACGGCCTCATACTTTAAGGATTATTTATAGAGTAATTTTACGATAGTACAATTATGTTTAGGGTTTATATTAGGGAACCTTTCCGGTGACGAAAATTTAAGACATTATTATATACTTAAAACTTTATAACGTAAATTCACTAGGACTCTATTTAGACAACCTAGGGCAAGGTGTTGCTTAATTTAGGTAGTTAAAAAGTAAAAGTTTACTGAGGTATCATTGTAAGCTTGCTAGAACAGAAACGAATATAGTATTCAAGTATGCAGCTATAGATTTCATTGAAATGTGTATCGAACGTAAGCACGGCAATGCAATTTGCCTTTCACAAAAGTGCACCGTGCAATGTGCGGGGACGGGGCGGCGTGCTCGCAGCTCGAGAGCGGGCAACAACCAAGTTTATAGGGCAAGCTGCGGGGTAGACCCCCCTCCCCCTCCCTCTCCCTGTACACCGCGCCGCCGCCGGTGCAGGCCAGTCAGCCGGCGTGCGTCCCGAGTGTTACACGTACCGCATGCGGCTTCCCTTGCGAACATCCCCCCGCGCCCCGCACGCCGCCGCAACACGCACGCGATCTATCTCTCGATCGCGCACGATACTTGTGAAAAGTTCCCAACTTGGAATTGTTCAATAAGTGTGGAGTGCATCTGTGCAATTTGGTGAAACGTAAAAGTGCATTGTTGTAAAGTGGTCGGACGGCAACACAGGCCGGTTTGAGGCGAGTGCCGCCTGCCGCCTGCCCTCGTCGTGCTTTCTAAACGATCCCGAGCGGCGGCTCAGCCTGAATTCGCTTTAAACGGATATTTAAAGTGAATTATAAATCTGGCTTCGTTCAAGTGAGTGTTCCGGACAACTGCTTAAGATATTCATACAATGTACATAGGTACATATAACATAAGCTCGAATACACCGGTGCGATGTTACTTTGACCCATTTGATTAAATAGATGAACGGCTTGAACAGAAGTGACTCGTGATGCTAGCTGTAAAAAAGTCAAAACGGAGTTAAATATGTTCATTTACTGTACCGCATCTTTCCAAAAATACATCTTAGTACCTCATGGATATATGGTACAAAATTTAATGCTGATTGTACATTTTTACACGTATCTTTGAACAACATTGCTGACAAATGAAGACATACATTTAAAGTTACGGCAGTTCTAGCGTTTGCTGACTCTACCTAATAAGCACATATTTTTGTCAATTTGCAATTTATATATAAAATACAATAGATAAAACTGGAAAATATACTTCTATAATAAAATGACAAACAATTTTGACAAAATGTTAGAGAACATATTTTAATATACTTATATAATATACAATAAAAATCACAGCACTATTAGTATTAATTGACTCTACATATTGATTAGATGTGTTAGTTATGTAATTTGCAATATATGTATGAAATAAAAGAAAACAGAGACATAAAAGACATATTTTAATATACCTAAATAATATATAATAAAAATGACGGCACTGTTAGTGACTGTATCTAATATTTAGATGTCTTAGTCGATTAACAATATAAGTATTAAATTAAATGAAACAGACACTTAAGTATATCTTATATATCTTTATAATATTTTGTTGTATTCTGAAAAATATACTTCTTTAATTAAATGAATAATTATGTCCTACAATATAAAACACTTTATTATAATAAACCTAAATAACAATATTTCAATTACCTTACTGTAAAGGAAATTACTCTAGCAGCTTATAATATATATAAAACAATTGATTTCCAAAGCATAGTTTTTTGTAGGGTCTTCAATATAAGAATAAATACGAGAAATCATACATTGTTCCTTACAAAATCTCTATCCACACAATACTTCAATGTACACAAAATCGTATCAATTTATTTACTTTGGTGTAAACATTAATCAATCGGTGCAGTAGGTAGTGAACTAACTACAACTTAGTGAGCTATAACAGAACGAACATTTAACTTTTTAATTGCTTCGAATTTAAAATGTTCGACCTCCATTGATTTTTGGCAGTACCAAATAGGCATTTGTCGGATGAATTAAACGCAAACAGAAGTGAATAGAGACTACAGAATGAATGAAAGCTGCAATGTGTTATAGGATCAGCTATGACTGAGATCAAATAGCTAAGCAGGAGCTTATACGTAGTAGAATTGATTACGTTTTAAGATGACCATTTATGAATTATACTTTATTTTTAATTATATGAGAAATGTTTCTATATCGTTAATGTTTCAGTTCGTCAATAAATTATTTATTGATATTATATACTCGACTTCGTAATTCAGACGTTACGTATGATACACTGATTCACTTGTGACATACAAATTCTGTACATTAAAAGTTGTGTTTCCTATAAATACATAAAACACAATTTCAAGATATCTAATAAAGATTAGTCACAAAAGTCAGAAATAATTTCATTAAATCGTCGAATTCGAATGATATTTTAAAAATATTAAAATAAAGTGAAAATTATGATATAAATATTCATAAAGTGAATACAAGGATAAAAAGATAGGCAATTTTTCAATTTTTTTTTTATTTTCTCAAAGTTCTCAATATTCTCATACTCTAGATTGTAATTGACATTTTTAACAAGCTCGACCTCTCTTAATAGCTCACAACGTGACGGCACTAGGGTGACGACATCTGCTCAGATGCTCATTTAGATTCGTTAGATATTAGCTATAAGGGGCGAATAGAATCAACAAACTGAAACTATAACCACTATCTGGAAATCGATTTACAAGAAAATCTTATCTGCCCTGCCTATTACAATTGAATACAAAAATGCTCTTAAAAGATAAAAATTTAATATCACTCTCTCTCACTCAGCTTCAAACTTTTGAACCTAGTGTTAAGACATTCCGTTCCACTTCTGTCCTCAATTTCCGTCGAAGTTGAGGCATGGCGTGTTGAGTGGCGGGGCTCAACGCCGCGCTTTGCCTTGATACCAGAGCGAAAAAATAAAACCTGAATTATTTAAATACAAAATATTTAATTTCCTCGAGTAGGGATCGAACCCACAACCTGTCGTAAACAGTCACGCACTTGTGCCGCTGTGTCACGACAGGCTTCATAAATTCAAATAGTCATCATAAATTATAATTATATTTTTTTTGTTTTGTAATATATGAAAAGTAGGTCTTTCCTAGGAGTCTCTAATAACGACCATTTCGTCTTATCAAACTTACGAGCTACATAACAGTGATAAGATACCGCTCGGATTACAATGAGGTCACTGGCTTTAAGAACTCCTCAAGTCGTGGAATAGATTAACAATAATTGTTATAAATTAATATTAGAATTTCGACGCTTAAGTCATGTGTGCCATGTGCGGGATTCAGCGTAAAACTAAACAGTAAACCAGTATAATATACCTGTCTGTTTTAAACAGTTTTTTTTAATCTCTACAGCTTTTTTTTCCTGTAAAATATTATTTTGATCTATTATTACTTACAAATTCGATTTTTCGAGGGACATTGAGTTTGTTGTTAGTCATAAGTTGAAATAGTTTGGTAAACACATATCAGACTCTCACTTTGTTCTCAAGTGGAATAATCGAGACTTACTTTTAGTCTTGACTAGTAGTTTAAATTACACTCTTAGATAGCCTTAGTTGAAAACTGATAAATATCACTCACATACAAGCAAATAAATTTTAAAGTAAAGACTTAAAAAATGAACTATCTCATCTTAGCAAAGTGCTTGTAGCTTTTGATTTGCTAACCTAATACTTTCACAAAATGTGACTCCTATAGTCACCGCGATGTGCGAGGCATTTATAATATGTTCATTCATTTTCGATATGAGGAGCTTTGATGCCACAAACAGACACAGAGAGGCCAAACTTTTATACTATTATTTTTTGGTCAGGAATTCGTAAAAATATATCATTAAATTGTTTTCTACTTGACAATAGCACATAATTTTTTTTATTCTTAACCAAAACGGCATAATATGGTTTCATTTTTTTGAGAGTATTTAGCTTTTCCTGTCTTCAGTATTTTTGGACTAATCTTAAAAACAGTTACAATGACTTCGAGGATTTTTTTAACTAAGTCATATATTTTTTAATTAAGACAACGAAAAGATTATTAAAATTTTAATTTATTGGACAATATAATCATAGAACAATATAATCATAGAACCAAATATACTTATATAACACTAACAAAACAACAATAAAAAATATTCACACTTCATATAACTCAGTCTTTGACTGAGAAAAATATTCGAAATATAGAATTCAAAATATTTTTCCAAAACAAAAAAAAGACGTGTCGGTATAAATAGTAGTTAGGAAATGTAAAATTATTTGCAAAATAAAAAACGCTACTTTTAATAGTAAAAAATATATATTATTTAGTTGCAATATATTATTTCGTTAATCACAGCTCGCTCCAGGAAATGGTTATTCGATAATAAGTAAGAATCCTGTAGGGTGCCGCGCACCACGCAGGCAGGGCAGCCGTAGCAGTGCGCCGACCGGCCGACCGACACATAAATAACGTTCGGTAAAAAGTGCCCCTTCATTTGACGCCATATGGTATTCGAGTGAAACAGCTGTACGAGAACTGTCAGCTAGCGTCGAGCAGTATCGAGTTCGACCAATAAGTAATGTTACAAATAAGAGGATGCTTAATAACATCAGCTCTATAAAATGTCAATGTTAATCCATGTAGAGCGCTAGATAATTGTTGAAATCACCGTAGCTTGGTTTTATATATGTACATTTTTTTCAATTCAAATTCAAATATTTTTATTCAAAAGAGGAAGTTACAAGCTTCGTTTTTTAAACGTCAAACAATTTACCACCAGTTGACATCAGCTCAGTGCCAGTCAGTCAGTCAAAGAAAGGACGTCAGTGCCTCAGACCTGAGAAAAAACAAGACCTGAAAAGAAACTCAGCGGGACATGTCTTTTTTTTATCAAAATTTTAAATCATATAATCAATTATGTGACAATGATACATTTGAAATAACTTGGAGCGAGCATTTTGCTCCCAAGGCGTGTTATCATTTATAAAATCGTTGATTTGGTAATAACCTTTAATGCACAAACGTCTTTTCACGACTTTTTAAATTGTGAAATAGAAAATTCTCGGACGTTTTCTGGGATCCAATTGTAAAAGCGTACACCCTGACCCATTAAAGAATTACGGACTCGATGCAATCGATTATAGGTGCACTTAGATTAAACTTATTTCTAGTATTAATATTATGTATGTCCCCGATTTGCTAAATTCATTAATATTTTTCTTAATATATGCAATATTTTCAAAAATGTATTGCGATGCAACGGTCATAATATTAATTTCTTTAAATTTTTCTCTTAAATAATCTTTTGGGTAAAATGCCGTAGGTCACACATAATACTAAATAAAAATGCCGTACATAATACTATGAAAGTAACTAAAATAAACGAGGCGAGCCGTTTCCCCGTCTGTTAATATTCTGATTTTAAATGAAACACTTTTAAACGGATTAATCGCGTATATTGAATGGTAAACATTTTTGGAAATCCGAAGTTTCGAACACTTTACAGTAGTCCGTGGTCACGGGTAGACTGAGGTGGCAGTTGTCTGTCAGTTGATATAATTATTATATCAAACTACCGCCAACGATTTCTTAATTGCCTCGCGTACTGCCCTGGATTCTTGCAGAATGAGCTAACTATATCTGGTCCTCTAGTGTGGTGTGCTGGGGATATTAAATTTTTTAATAGTGGGTCCCAGGTGGTGGAAAGTTTCCAACCATCTTCTCTATTGAAATTAGGATGTTTTTGTATTTCAATAGCCTCGCGGATCATTCTAGGAATATATCTATTCTCCCTAGCGAGTATGTGGGGTTTATCAAACCTGATGTAATGGTTGGAATTGTTCGATGTATGCTCACACACAGCTGACTTTGATACATGCCCATTCTTGACATCGGAGATGTGTTCCTTCACCCTAACACCGATGCTTCTCTTTGTTTGACCTATAATAAGCCACAGTCACAATCAAGTTTGTTTACACCTGCACACTGCAAAGGAATATTACTCTTCACTGGTCTCAAGAATTGGCTCACTTTCTTGTTAGGCTTGAAAATAGTTTTAATAGAAGCTCTTCTTAAGATTTTGCCGATCCTGTCTGTAACACCCTTTACATATGGTAAAAGTGCTGGTTGCCTCTCAACTGTGGGTGGCTTGTTGGTCTTCTGACAACGCTGGCGGGGAACTGGCAGCTTGTTCTGATGAAGAGCAGTCTTCTCCTGTCAAAGCTCGTCCCCTAGGTGTTCAGCATCGCAGAGGTGGTGGGCTCTCTGAAACAAAGATTTGCCAACGGTAGATAACTGTGTAGGGTGGTGGTGAGATTCACCATTGAGGTATCTATTGGTGTGCGTGGGTTTCCTATATTCTGATTTTATTAACCGCAAAGGTTGCTGAGCTAAGTCTATTCGCCAATCCATCGATATGAGGTTCCCACTCTAATTTAGAGTCAATGGTGATTCCGAGAAATACAGCAGAATCTACAGGATCCACGGCTTTACCATTTAAAAGTAAATAATGTAGTAATAACTCGAATTCTTTAATTTTAATGTGTTACATCTTAATATGTGTTATATCTTAATAATGAAAATTATACATCATATAAATGAGCTTTACCATGTATCTGGCACATACCGCGCAGGGCAGGCAGAGGGCACTTGGAGACCTAGTGCTTAGACACTCTATCACGTTTCTAACTTTTCGCAGAATATGAGGCAATACATGTTCGTGGCGAGTGTTCAGGGGTTTACCTTGCTTCCAAAGCAAAGAAATAAAAATACTAAATATTTCATTCTCTCGTGTGGCGCTGGAACCACAACCACAGCCTTCCACGTTTACAGTCACGAGCCTGTGACCCTGCGCTAGGACAGGCCTCGTAATTACTCAATCAGTTTCTTTAATTATTTGCTCTCTCTCATTACTCAGCTTCTCGCTGTATCCCGTACGTGGTAGGGTAGGCAGAAGTAACTAGGGAACCTAGTGTTCACACTCTATTCTATTTCCGTTTCCCTCTTTCCACAGAATTTGAGGCATTGCGTGTTGAGTGGTGGAACTCAACGCCGCAATTTGCCCTATTACCAGAGCAAAGAAATGAAAACATTAAATATTTAATTTTGATTAAACATTAAATTTTAAATTTGAATAAGAATATTATATCAAGCCACTTTATATGACATAGTGTTTATAAAATAATAGTCTAATATGGCATGTTTTGAAAAAGACATCGAGGAAAAGCTTACAAGAATACAAATTTAGCTTTGAAAAGACATTCAAATATTTCTCTATTTAGGAGTTACATTTTCTTTAGAAATTGTATTACAAGGTGTCATTTTTAAGGTACCCTTTTCAAAGAGCACATCCCATCGCCGCCAGAATGCCGCATCGAAAATACAATTACTGGGATAAATAAGATCGCCAACCCATAGATAGGATGCTCCACCCTTCAGCAACGCTGTTAATTATTGATCGCCTGGAATTTGTATAAAAGTACATGTATATAAATAGACCAAATATTTCGTTCTATTTACAAGAGAAGTAACATTGAAATATATTATTCTAAATTTGAAACATTTTACAAATATTTGTACGAAAGAATCCTCTTCTTATCGCTACAAACGACATAGTGATCGTCGCGCTGCGCCTCTTAAAGCAGAAGTATATTGTGGAATCGAATTACTTGTCGCGAATAGAAGTCCCTCGTTGTTTTAATAAGCAACAATTGAAATACCGTTGGGACAGTTACAGTGGTACTGCAAGACAGACATAATTGCTACGTAAATACATATATTTAGAACGTTGAAGTCGGAATATTACTCATTATATAAACTGAAGTTATTCAATTCAAGTTTGCTTTCTCGGAATAAGCGCGTATAAAAGGTATCATGGCCATTAGCCACGAAAACTCTGCAAAGAAAATACTCGAAACATTCACATCAAAGAGAATTGCCACAAAAGCGTGCAAGTCTCGCGCGTCAAATATTTAAATATCATAGACAACTAACGTTTAGGAGAATGCACCTGTTTATTTACATTAATTTAAGTATTAAATGATAACATTTGGTAAATGTAAATGAAGTCCGGCTACTGTACTAATATTATAAACGACTGTGAGCACGGACCTTTATATATTTTTCCCGCTTTCACGAAAAATCTACTGACTTTATACTAATATGCGCATCTAAATGAAACTTAGAGTACACAGATGAGGACGGGCAGCCGACCATCATCAGGGACAAGTGCTTTTATCTTTTATCATCAGTTATTTTCTAACTCTAAGCGAACCAAGAAACTGTTAGTATGATATCATATTAAATTAAATATAAAGAACAATATTCTTATTTTTAAATTATATACTTTTTGTTTTCATTTATCATTAATAATATACACAAACAAGCAGCAGCGTGAAGGCCATTCTTATAGAAATCAATGAATTCTCAACAATCAGTATTAGGAGCAACAGATGTTCGTAGCGACATGCCAGCGCTGAGCAAACAAGTTGATCTTCAAGTGAACCCCCGTCCCCCTTCTCCTGCCGGAGTAGGCCCCATGAGACCCCCCGGTCCCCCTCGCGCCTCTCCCCCACATACCGCCGCGGTACTGCGCGGGCGCCGCTTCGTGTCGTAAGCTCTCTACTAACAAACTAACACTGCTCTCTTCTCGATAGTTACTAATCTAGAAGCCTGAAGCAATATTGTGATTAAATAATTAACCTATAAGGTATATTATTTACACAAACATATTAGCGACGTCATGAATCCAGATCCAACGCGTAAGGTAACATTAGAGGGTCTAATATGGCGGCTAATGTCGCAAGCCTGTAATATGCAAACAAACGCACGAGGTAATACTTTCTGACTGATAAATGTACACAGGCGCTTGGTTCGCGTCTAGTTTTGTTGAATTTATTAAATAAAAAAAATAACTTAAAATATAACAAGTAAGTAAATTTTATTTCTTGTTGTGTAATTAAAAAAGTTATGTCGTCTCGTAAGTCTTATGTGTTTGAATGATATTACATGTGATTTAAATATATATCGAGGAGCGTGACCTCCAGTATCAAGACGCCTAATGCCCCGTCCGTACCTGCCGGCCTCGCAGGCAGCTCTCTCACACAATAACAGTGAGATATCGAGAGACGTAACGGTCGCGGAGTTTATCTCGGCAACATGAATCAGTGGGCCACTTAGCGCATATCTTTATACGCGGTGCGAAGGTTAGGCCGATGACCGGCGCCCGCCGACCGACCGGTGCTGACATCACTAGTTAACTATTCTTTATTTTACCTTCTATAGTATATACTTCGTATAACAGAGCTCTAGAATAAGCTATGTTACGATTACATTCATCAAAATTTCATCAAATGTTTATCAACTATTATTAAAGTGTGATTTAAGATCTACTTAAGAAATTAACGAGTTTTTGACGACTTTAGAAGAGCAATAACAATGTAAATTGTATAATATGTAATTTAGATGTAGACAAACAGTGGTGTAATATTCAATTGTTTCGTACGCTGGCACAATTATATCGAATAATTGCAATTAGTGATTGTTTTAATGTAACTTAATACTAATATTGTACTTCGCTTCATTATTTTAAATAATAGCTAATATTAAAATAGAGAATAAACACTGAACTCGTGCGTGTGTAAAAACGTGTGTAGTCATATACATATAATGAAAAAATGGCTTTATCAATTAATTATTAACAAATTGGATACCCATACGAGTATATGCTGGAGGCATTGCGCTCTGAGGGGCGGAACTCAACGTCGGGCTTAGTCCCGTTACTACTCTAGTAGGGGTCGATACTGCTTATATGTTCTCGATTATTTTGTTTTAAAACAAAAATGAAAAAAAAATATGCGTTATTACTACATATTTCACATATTCTTGTGTGGGGGTCTACTTTACACTACACTTTTAACTGTATTTGTCGAACCGAGGAGTTGTAATGCCTCAAAATCGGCGGAAAGTGGGGAACGAAAGTGGGGAACACTAGGTTCCCGGGTTCCCTCTGCCTACCCCCCCTCGTGCGGGATACAGCGTGAAGCTAAGGAGTTGATCAATATATTTTAAACGCCAATATAATGTGTACTAAATAAAAAACTCCATCAATTAATTCTGTGTTAATAAAATTTTCGATACAGAATGAAAAAAACTTCTTTCTCAAGTCTTCATCTTTCTTTTATAATTCAAATAAGGAGATTCATAGCTTTTATATAATACTTAACGGGTGCTGGTTAGACAATAATGTTATATTGTAAAATATCAATTTTACGAGTAGATTTATTGAATACACTCTAAGTTAACCCAATATTTTTTTATTAAAAGTATAGTACCTAAAAGCAACAACCTTATATCCTTAACTAGATCTTTTTATAAGTAAAGATCACTTAACAAATACATAAAATACAAGTATCCTGTCGAAATCCAATTTCTCGACGTTTAACTTCCAAGTATTATGAAAGTTAGTAATTTCGTAGAGCGCTCTAGGCAGTGCCCGACCACCAGTCCGCGTGCTGCGCACCGTACATAGTGTGCGGCGCTGCAGGAAATCTTCAAAGCTCTACTTTGAATTTAACTTGTAAATTTAGTAGAAACTGTTTTTGATAAAATCTGAGATATAAACTTTTCATTTCGCATATTATTATATGAAATTTGTGACATTACTTTTCTTTGTTATAATTATACTGGAGTGCACCCTCAATTAACGTTATTAATATACAAGTTACTACGGATATTCTTCAGGTTCGGAACTGAAAGTATTAGACTTTTATTTTTAAATATTTAATATTTACTTTATTTAATGTTTTTCGAGTAAGGCTTGACCCCAGAACGTGTCAAGTCGACAGTTACGCTTTTGTGCCCCTGCACCAAGACGGGCCTCCAGTAGGTAGTTCATAGGTAAAAACCATTTGAAATAAATAATTATAGTTAATTTTGACAAAAAACTCGTCGGTAAATTTTATTCACTGCGTAATCAAAACCTGTGGAGTATTTTCTGTGCTAAAATCATAATTGTAGCTATCTTATTATGAAATTTGGCCAACAGTGAGATAATGCAATAAAAAGAATATTAACAATTAACAAAGATATTAACAATTATTAAAAACTTGTAATGATACTTAATATCATGCAAAACTAATATATATAAATGCAAACTTATGTTTTATTTATCATTGACAAAAATAAAGTGTATTGTTAACAAAAATAAAAAAATCTTTACTGGCCTGTTTCCCTTGTCATACCTGACAGTTGTACGGAAGCCACGATTGGCGAGCCCGACTTGCAATTATAAATCTAATGCGCATAGTTATTGTATACTAGCTGTTACCCGCGACTTCGTCCGCGTCATTTCTTACTAAGGACGTGTATGCAATATACAGGAATATATGTTTATAGACGCGATATTTTATTAGAATACGTTTCTATAGACTACGTTTTTTGTTTTACCGTCTTTTGATAATATGTACAGGTTTTGGGGGCTAGACACACGGAAACACTCCACATACAATTGCCCATGGGAAAACAATTTTTTCTCTAAGTCCGCCCTTGCTAATTTCAGTGTCTGCCCTTGATTTTTATTTATAGTCATTGAAAAGGCGGGTTTTAAAGGGAACTGCACATTTTTAAACTGGAACGGCAAGTCTGAACATTTTCTCCTTTTGCCGTCCCAGTCATAATTGTTCCTTTAACGATGTTTTCTCCAAGTGCGCAATTTGTAATCGAGTGCTGTTGCATAGCCGAGGTGCATCATGATTACGCATTAATAGAACGGGGACACCAACTTTCAATCTCAGGTTATGGGAAGGCACGGAATCTTTGAAACACGTAGGCCCTCGCACATGATGTAGCAGTATTCTCAAACAATAGCATTCCATGTTGCACACATGGATCGTGTAAACTCCATCTAGAGCATCACCAGATTTAACACCGGGCTAATTCTGAACAGGAGTTCCTGTAATATCTTGGCACATCAACATACAGAAGTGTTTTTGCAAAGTTATCCCTTGCGCGTAGTTCAAAAAAAGAATGAGCATGGTTTTAGGTGGAGTTGACACATGGAAATTATTTTTTGTAAAATAAACTCATTCACCGTTTTCTAAGTGCACACTAAGGTGCGTAATAGTAGGATCCCTTTCATGTAGTGGTATACCCAACAGCCGCCACACGGCCTCGTTGCTGCTGACATAACGACCGGACTGATACGTTTGTACATCGTCCACGGGATTTACGTGTCTGTGCTTCTAAAATTGAAAATAGCTTGATCGCTGTTTTAATTTATGTATTTACCGATATATTTAATCGCATGCACTGAACTGCAAACCTCTACATTAAACATTTTTGACAAAGTAGGCGAATAGGGAACCACCCAACTATTATCAACAATAGCATGACCACCATTTCGAAGTTTTACAGTTGCCGTTTGACCTCCGTCTGCTGACACTCGTCTACGATACATCAGGTATCCGTTATCATTGTGAACTGTCTTTGAGTGTAGGGCACTGTGGATTCCCTGGACCGCATGGATCCGGTATTTCGGCGCTGATAATGTCGTCAATTCCAAAATGAGTGAAATCCAGGCATCACAACTTCTCTGTGAACACCAAATGAAGTGATTCTAATTGTATATTCTTATTTTGTTTAAAAAGCGGTTTGATTCGTCGCAGTCATACAAAAGCAGAGTGGTTTTTCTGGCACACCAAGTAATGGAAGCGAGATTTTTCCTCCAGAACAACACATACCAGGAGTTTCTTCTTTCCATTTTAGTGCTTCGCAATATCTACATTTTTGATCCATTGTCCCAATTATAACTAATCGGTGGTTGACGTAGTCAATCAGTGGATCACAATCAAACGCGGCATCGTGAAACGCCTCCCACGTGTTACGCGTAAGCGCGCGTCTTCTTTCTGTTTATCGTTCAGCATTAATGTCTCGCCGCCTTTGTGACTATTCGTGTGTCTTTCTGCAGTTATGCATGACGCGTGACACTCAACATCTGAAAGTTGCCGGGCCTGAGTTTGCTCTAAAGTCTCAGTGACTCTAAGAGATGTGTGACGCTCGGCGTCTAAAATTGCCGGGTCTGTGTTTGCTCTAAGCTCTCCGTGGCTCTAAGAGATGCGTGACGCTCCACATCTAAAATTTGCCGAGTCTGAGTTTGTTCTAAGGTCTCGGTGGCTCTATAAGGTGCGTGACGCTCCGCATCTAAGATTTGCCGGACCTGACCTTGTTCTAAAGTTTCGGACGCTCTAAGAGACGCATGTCGCTCGGTGTCTAAATGCTGTCGAGTTTGAATCTGTTCTACGGTCTCGATAACCCTTGCAGCTGCTTGTCGCTCGTTGTATAAAATCTGCCTTGCTTGAGTCTGCTCTTCAGATTCTTGAGTTCTAGCCACTTTTACGGCTCGAGCTCTTGAAAAGCTACGCGATAAATCTGATTTACGCTTGCGAGGCATATCGGAGGAACATAAATATCACAAAATATATAGACGTTAAACAAAATCAAATTACTTATTCCTGTTTAAAAACTTGGAAATTCTATAAATTTTAGAAACAAATGACTGTAAGTGTCTGAAAATATTGTTTGAGAAACATTCAACAAATCTATAGAATAATACAATTGCCAAGTAATACGAATAAAAAAAGCAATGTTTAAGGAATCAGGTTGCATTAATATACTTATATTAAAAAAACTTAACTATGTAATTTAGATAAATAAAGAGAACCTTCACTAATAACTAATTTTGTCAACAAACTAAGTTGAAAAAAGAAATAAATTACTAATTATTTATTTAAATTGATAGCATCGATTAAAACTGAACTTAATTAGTTCCAAAGCTATTGGAAACAAAAATGAAGTAAAATACATTACATATCACGCGCGCGCCCCACAACTGCTGCGTCGCCGCTGCTGCACTTTCTAGAACTTATTTCCTATTTTTAACCAATTTTCGTGTATCATAATTTTTTTGTGTGTTTTTCGTTAATGATAAACTGATGTACGTGGTTCATTGTTATGGACTGCTTATGGTTAAAATTACTGTTAAATATTTTTTCCTACGTAAATTGTGCCACCCCCATAGGGGTTGATTTTCAAAAAACGCTTAATATGTACCTCATAATTTGTATTGGGGAGCATTATTTCAGTGTCACGCAAAATATTTCAATAGAATTAAATTTCCCATAAAAACTTAGCCACCCCCTTCAACCCCCAATGGGGGTAAATTTCGAAAAACCCTGAAATACGTTTTCATCCTTTGTACTAAAAAGAATTAATTCAAAATTTCATTCAAAAATGTGCATAAAAATGTTTTTATCATACAAACTTTGCCTCCCCATTTAACCCTTTTAGGAGTTGAATTTCCAAAAAATAATATGCCTATGTCCTTCTCATGAATGCAAACTATCTACGTACCAAATTTCAGCAAAATCGGTTGGGTGGTTTAGGCGTGAAAAGGTAACAGACAGACAGACAGACAGACAGAAAGACAGAGTTACTTTCGCATTTATAATATTATTGTATATAAAATCATACACAAAGAATAGATTTGAATGTTTATTTATCTGAAAAATTAAACAAAGGCAGTGTATATGTGGAAGTAGGCTAGAAGCGTTAGGCGATTAGTAAAGCATCGGCGCGGGCGGCGCAATCTTTGAAGCGTAAAACAGAACAATGCGTCGAGCGCTCGAGCAGCGTGCGCGTGCGCATGACTCACACTGCAGTGACGTCACACATCGACTTCCTAACAAAAACTGACCGTTTAGATGTGAACGGCACTGTGTCTAGTTCGGCCGGCGTCACCCACTGATTATAATGATGAATAAATATTTTTAGAGCTACCTTCCTGATGTGTATTTATGTTATTTTAAATAAAAAAGCATAAAAAAATAAAAACATAAAATATTTATATAATTTAGTATTCACGAGATTAAATTGAGATTGAGAAAATAAATATATTCTATTCATTAAACTACAACTTTAATAAAACAAATTATCTTTGTACCAAATAGCTCGTATACGAGTATATATACCACGGTTCATTATTTTATTTGTATTTGAATAACAGTTTACAAGCTTCTAAAAGAAGGATGTGAAAGTATCTTCTAGCCTGAGTCCGAGTAAGACATAAGTTTTGGAAATTGCAAGCAATAAACAATGGAAGGTATGTCAACTCAGAGTAAATGGAAATTTATAAGAACATGCGAATTAAATTTTTATGTGACACGCTTTAGTAGAGGCGCTGTTGTTGCAGGTCTAAGAGCTCTTTAGTTGCATTGATGAGGTAGAGAAACATCAGCATGATACACAAGCAGATGTGATGTTACACGGCCGCAAAATTTTAAAGTACATGCACATATTAGAAGGTTGACACTAGAGCACGCTAGTGACGGCTCTATGTAATACATATGTAGAAATGTAATCCATAAATATATCCCTTAGAAATATATTTCTTCCATAGAAAATAAGGAACTATAATATAAAACGTCCCTTTCTTTAGACATTAAATGGTCTAATACATTAACACTTCTAATTATATTCTAAATATAAATTATATTAAAAAATATTTTCGCAGATCAATACATAATCATAATTATTTGTTCGTGTAAAAATATTATTTTCTAAATAGTGTCGAGTTTACATCCGAAATGATGCAGACAGGTATAACCTACCTGCGCCGCGGTCGTGGTTCCCCGCACTGAGACGCGCCCGCATTACAGTTAATCTCGCGAATAAAAAGAGTTCTGTTATGAAAAGACTTCCTTTCCTTACAATAGCAGATGTCGGGGCAGACAGGACGAGAGACGCGCTCTCATTGTTAGAACTCCGCAATCGTATTCACTTTGCTCTTGAGTACTTATATTTTCAGGTAGACGTGTAATTTACATTCGTCTCGGTTTCGTCTTTGTTAAGTAGGCTTAATAGCTGCAGTAGTTTTCAAGACTTTTAAAATTGCCAGAGCCTTGTTACATATACATAATCATTACGAGGCATCTTAATCGGGCGGTATTGTTGTCATCAGGTTAGAGTGAGATATGGCAGTAAAAGCCATAAAACTTTGAGTGCAGCTCTAAGATTAAACGTTTTAACGTGTTTTAAATGTTGGTTCATTATTTATTACTAATATTTGCTAGACACATTTTTTCGATAATGTATGCTGGACATTGGAGGTTGAGATACAATTGAATACATACATTGGAGGTTGATATAAAATAGCAACACCAGCAAATATCTATTATGTGGTCATAACAATTCCTTCAAATTACATAAATATGACTTCCAGTCCAATACACGATATATTTTTTACATTCAGTAACATAATTATTATTGAATGAAACTGGAAAGTAGAAATTTACATACATTTTCGCTTACTTTAATTAAAATAAACATCATAGATATATTTTCGCACTACTTATAAAAAAAATATGTTTTTATGTTTAGAGCGAAAGCGGGGAACTAGGTGCACTGCACGAGCGCCCTCAACTACTCCTCCACGTCCCACACATGAGGTACACATTGTGATATTCATCTATTATGTACATTACATACCTCTATAAGTGTTGATTACGCAACTCAACGTCGCTTTATATCTTGCTACCACAGCAAAGAAATGAAAATAATAAATAATTTATTTCCTTGAACCAACAATGTATCGCGTATACATTTGCACGTGTACTCTCCTGTGCTCATGCATTTGACTGTAACCGTGACTGGTTGTGGGTTCGATCCTCGCTAGAGGCGCGGCGCCGAGTTTCGCCACTCACCAAGCAATGCCCTCCTTATTGGGTGAGATGTGAGAAATGAAAGTATCTTAATTCCCCCTACATACCCTGATATGAGTGGACTACTGCAGGAAGGTAAAAAAAATAAACGGACACTTAATGATAAAAAAATGATATCTGTTGTTGTTTCAGTTAATGTGTTTTCTCATTCCGTCATTGTTGTCATATTCATTAAACACTTGAACACTTAAGTAGAATCTGTTACTTTCAATATGGGTTTAAAAAACATACATTTAACATTTAAATGATCTATTAATTTATAGCAATATTACACTTTTGAAATATCACAAACTTATATGTTTATAATTCCTACTTTTATGTATTCACGATTTAATTATTGTTTAACAGCAATAAACGGTATTATGCATGTATTGCAGAAGACCAGAGAGGAGATGGAAAGCGCGCGCGCGCTGCTGGTCCTGGCAGTGCTGTGCAGCGTGCGCGGCGCCGGGCCGGGACCACCTAACGCGGTCCAGCCTGCACTGCAGTTCGAATACACACTCTACAACGTGAGCATACCGGAGAACAGTCCACCACGAAGCTACGCCGCGCAGCCTCTCGGTGCAGACCCTCTGGGCCTACGTTTACCGGCGCCCGACACACGCATCCGTTATCGAATTAAACATGGCGATCGAGATAAATTTTTTAAAGCAGAAGAACGTGTTATTGGTGATTTTTGTTTCCTTTCTATTAGAACTCGTACCGGTCATTCTGATGTTCTCAATCGGGAAAGAAAGGATAATTACAGACTAGAAATTAAAGCGACGGCACAGCTTCCAAACGGACGTCAACTTGAAGCTGATACAGTTGTGGCTGTAGAGGTCACCGACGAAAATGATCTTAGCCCACTATTTTATCCAACTGAATACGAAGCAGTAGTCCCCGAAGATGCACCTTTACATTCGAGCATCGTTCGAGTATCTGCAGAGGATGCTGACATAGGCATAAATGGAGAAATCTACTACAGCTTGGCCGAAGCAACAGATCGTTTTGCAGTACATCCTACCAGCGGCGTAGTCACAGTCACTCGTGCCTTTTCGATAGCAGAAAGCTCTCGTTATGTTATTACTATATTGGCACATGATCGTGCCTCTTTGATTTCTAAAGGAGAAAGTGCCCCAGCAGCTCGCGCTTCCGTAGTAATTCGGGTAATTCAAGCAAACCTTCATGCTCCTGAGCTAAGAGTAAGACATTTGCCTGAATTGATTGAGAACTCTACAGCAGAAATATATGCAATTGTTGAAGTTACAGACCGTGACGCCGGCGAAAATGGTCACATTATTGGGCTCGAAATTGTTGATGGCGACCCTGATGGTCATTTTCGAGTACGAAACTCAATTCAACCAGGAGAGTATGATATAGTAGTACACGCCCTTCTTGACAGAGAAAGCGCACCGCGCGGTTATAACCTTACATTACGTGCCATGGATGCAGGAAAACCTCCCCGTTCATCCTATTTAACACTACCAGTTATATTGACGGATACTAATGATAATGCTCCAATATTCAGCCGTGAAATTTACGAAGCAAGTATTTCTGAAACAGCTCCACCAAACACTCCAGTTATTCGACTTAAAGTGAGTGATCGAGACGAGGGAAAGAATGCCAGAGTATATATTGAAATAGTAGGTGGCAATGAAGGCGGAGAATTCATAGTCAACCCAGACACTGGGGTCCTTTATACAGCAGTAGCGTTAAACGCCGAAGAAAAGTCTTTGTATACACTTACAGTGTCTGCTATTGACCAGGGCAATGCTGGAACACGTAAACAGTCCTCCGCAAAAGTAAAAATTGCTATCGTCGATACTAATGACAATGATCCTGTATTTGAAAGGGAACAAATAGATGTAACTTTGCCCGAGAACGGCCCAACAGGAGCAGTTGTAGCTCGAGTGGTCGCTCATGACGCAGACTCTGGAGAAAATGCATATATATCATATAGTATTGCTAACCTACAACCAGTTCCTTTTGATGTAGATCACTTTTCAGGAGCTGTGAGAACTACACGATTACTTGATTATGAAAGTATGCGTCGAGAATATGTATTACAAATACGTGCTAGTGACTGGGGGCTTCCTTATCGACGTCAAGCAGAAATGCGACTTACTGTACGACTTGAAGATGTTAACGATAATCGCCCACAATTTGAACGTGTTGATTGCGTTGGGTACTTATCACGACGATTAATCATTGGATCAGAAATCGTTACACTCTCAGCTATTGATTTTGATGCTGGGGATGTCGTTTCGTATCGTATTATAGGTGGAAATGAAGATAATTGCTTTTCTTTAGACTCTAACACCGGTGTCCTTGTTTTATCGTGTGATCTTGGCGATGTACGGACAGAAACACGTGTTTTGAATATAACGGCGACAGATGGTACACATTTCGCTGATGCTGCAACGTTAACTTTACATCTTGTAAGCAGTAGTGGAAGTGGTGGGGAATCAAATTCTTTAGAATGTCGGGATACTGCCATTGCTAGACGACTAACTGAATTATTAGCTGCCGCAGAGCGAAGTAACGCACCGATTGATTTTGCAGAAGATTTTCCCCTTGCACCATCACGGTACGGAGAAAATTTGCACTATCCAGAATTTGTGGATTTTCCTGTGGAGGTGAAAGTTAATGAGTCGGTAGCCTTAGGCACATCTTTAGTTCATCTTCGTGCTCGAGATCGAGATCTCGGGTACAATGGTTTACTAGTATATGCCATTTCTGGTGGAGATGCTGATTCCGCTTTTCGGATAGATCCAGACACTGGAGAGCTTAAAGTTATTGGTTACTTAGATAGAGAACGAGAAAATGAATATTATTTAAATATAACAGTTTACGATCTTGGGCACCCACAACGCTCAGCGTCACGTCTTTTGCCCATTACAATTCTTGATGTGAACGATAATCCACCACAATTTGAAAAAACATTAGCAAGCTTTAGAGTAACAGAAAATGCGATTAACGGGACTGCCATTTTCCACGCCAATGCAACAGACCGTGACAGCGGTGAGTATGGTCATATCACGTACAGTCTCTCTGGTGGAGGGGAAGGAGAATTTTGTATAGACAAGAGTTCAGGACTTATATCAGTTTGTGCACCGCTTGATCGTGAGCGTCGTGCACTTTACGAGCTCACGGTACGTGCTACAGATGGTGGCGAACTTCGGACAGAAGCTTTAGTTCGTGTCGTAGTAGATGATGTAAACGATAATGCACCGCGATTTGCATTACCAGCGTACAGTGCTCGTATTCGTGAAGACGTACCTAATGGTACTCTGGTTGCAGTACTCGAAGCTTTTGATCCAGATTTAGGTGTAGGTGGAATCATCACCTATTCATTACCAGATCAATCAAATGATGATATTGTTTTTACTGTAGATAGCACTTCAGGCACGTTACGAACTGCTAAGCGATTAGATTTTGAGGAAAGACAGGTAATTATTCTACAAAACAATAATTATTTTTAATAATATTTTAGAAATGTATAAGCCAATTTTATTATATCTGTATAGGTATATGGAGTAACAGTGCGTGCCACTGATGGTGGCCAGCCGGCGCTCTTTGCCGAAGCGACACTCATAGTGGAAGTAGTGGATGTGGACGAGAACGCTCACACGCCTGTGTTCTCGGAGCGCCAGGCGCTTGCTGCCGCAGTGCCGGAGGACGCAACGCCAGGCACCGTCGTGCTGACGGCCGCCGCGTCCGACGCAGACCCGCCCGGACGAGACTCGCGACTGGCTTACTACGTCGTTGCGGGTTCTGGATTGGCTTTTTTCTCCATAGACGATGCAGGTACATTGTACGTAATTATATATTATATGTAACGGGTGTTGCGGATAAAGCTTTTGAAGGATCTGTAAATCGACGGTGACATATATATATATATATATATATATATATATATATATATATATATATATATATATATATATATATATATATATATATATATATATATATATATATATATATATATATATATATATATATATATATATATATATATATATATATATATATATATATATATATATATATATATATATATATATATATATATATATATATATATATATATATATATATATTTATATATATATATATATATATATATATATATATATATATATATATATATATATATATATATATATATATATATATATATATATATATATATATATATATACTTATTAATTTGTGTTTTATTTACTAATAGGTGTAATAAGAACACAGGCACCACTAGACCGCGAGACAATTCCGCACTACTGGCTCACGGTGTGCGCACAAGATCATGGACTGGTTCCGCGCCACGCTTGCGTGCAGGTATGATAGTTTTTGCCATTTATTAATATTCTTTATATGGAAAGCTAAAACCCAGTAAATTGGTACAGGTATACATCGAAGTAGAAGACGTGAATGACATGGCGCCGTGGCCTGAGCAGGCGGAGTACGCGGCGGCGGTGCCGGAGCACTGCGCCGCCGGCACGCCAGTAGCGCGCGTGCATGCCGTCGACGCCGACGCCGCGCCCGCGCCACCTCGCCTGCGCTACTCCATCGTGGCCGGCAACCCCGACGGGCTGTTCGCCATCGACGAGGACTCCGGCGCGATCACCACCACGGGCCGCACGCTGGACCGCGAGGCGGCGGCCGCGCACGCGCTTGAGGTGGCCGTGTGGGACGGAGCGCTGGCCGGGGCGGCGCGCGTCCGCGTCGCACTGCTGGACCTCAACGACCATGCGCCCGCCTTTACACAGCGCTTTTACGACGTGCGCGCGCCTCCCGCGTCCGCCTTGTCGGCCTCGCGAGACGCGCAGGCTGACGAAGCTGCTCTTGTCGCCGATGAAAGCAGTGCTGAGGCAGAGAGCGAGGCAGAGGACGACGAGGAGGGCTCCGGTGCGCGCCTCGCCTGGGAACTGTGGGACCCACCCGAGCCCGATGGTATCTACATTACGACTGTAAGTTTTACCTCGTAGAGAGACATGTATATTGATAATAAATTATTTTTGATTATTTACTCATATTGAGAACCGATAAATCTCTAGAGTGATGCTTGAGGCTATTGAATTTTTATATTTTAATACAAAAGATCGTTGAAAACTTTTTACTACCTGCCCTTGCTGAAAGAATAAATACTGACTATCTATCTAAACTATAATCTAAAAACAAGATACTGTCAGCTCATTCTGCAAGAATCCAAAGCAGTACCCGACGAAGAAATCGATGGTTGTAGTTTGATATAATCATTATGTCAACTCACCCTGCCCCTGTATTCGGACTACTGTAAAGTTTTTAAAACGCCAGGATTCAACACGAACGATATTCAATAAACGCGATTAATCCGAATAAATTTGTTTTTACTAAAAATAGACAATATTTATAATTTTTAATTATATCGAAAGATGTAACGTCGATAACTGTCGTATGATAATCAACTAACTACCTGCAGGTGATAGCTTTGGACAACGACGCAGCTGAAAACGGCACAGTGCGGTACAGTTCGCGAGCCCGCGGCGCTGCGCGCGGTCTGCTGCGAGTGCACGCGCGCTCCGGCCGCCTCTACGCGACGCCGCGTCTGCCGCTCGCGCAACACCTCTCTTACGACCTTACTGTGAGTTGCAAAGTGTCCTAGACACACATGAGATATTTATTACTGCCAGAACATATCCCATGATTTAAGATTTACATATAAATTCGTTTATTTCTCATTTAATTCTCTCTTAAATCAACTTACAGTCTATTAGATCTAGAAGAAATTTCCTATCTATATACCTGCTGTGGGAGAAACAAACATATATACGCTGAACAAATTGACATACACCTCCTTCTTTTAAGTATGGGTTGAAAATTTTATTCAGGCTTCATTATTCGAAATGGAATATAATAATAAATTAATAATCTAGTTTGATTGTGTTTAATTTTATCTAAACTTAACCTAAATTATTAATTTATGTGATGAAAGGTAGAGTGTGTCAAACAACTATAAAATTTTAAATGAAACACTTTTAAACGGATTAATCGCGTATATTGAATGGTAAACATTTTTGGGAAACCCGACGTTTCGAACACTTTACAGTAGTCCGTGGTCACGGGTAGACTGAGGTGGCATTTGTCTGTCAGTTGATATAATTATTATATCAAACTACCGCCAACGATTCCTTAATTGCCTCGCGTACTGCCCTGGATTCTTGCAGAATGAGCTAACTGTATCAGGTCCTCTAGTGTGGTGTGCTGGGGATTTTAAATTTTTTAATAGTGGGACCAAGTGGGTGGAAAGTTTTCAACCATCTTTTCCATTGAAATTAGGATGTTTTTGTATTTCAATAGCCTCGCGGATCATTCTAGGTATATATCTATTCTCCCTAGCGAGTATGTGGGGTTTATCAAACCTGATGTAATGGTTGGATTTGACCGACATATGCTCACACACAGCTGACTTTCATACATGCCCACTTTTGACATCGGAGATGTGTTCCTTCACCCTAACACCGATGCTTCTCTTTGTTTGACCTATATATGATAAGCCACAGTCACAATCAAGTTTGTATACACCTGCACACTGCAGCATCGGTACTGCCCTGGATTCTTGCAGAATGAGCTAACTGTATCTGGTCCTCTAGTGTGGTGTGCTGGGGATTTTAATTTTTTTAATAGTGGGTCCCAGGTGGTGGAAAGTTTCCAACCATCTTCTCTATTGAAATTAGGATGTTTTTGTATTTCAATAGTCTCGCGGATCATTCTAGGGATATATCTATTCTCCCTAGCGAGTATGTAGGGTTCATCAAACCTTATGTAATGGTGGGATTTGTTCGATGTATACTCACACACAGCTGACTTTCATACATGCCCATTCTTGACATCGGAGATGTGTTCCTTCACCCTAACACCGATGCTTCTCTTTGTTTGACCTATATATGATAAGCCACAGTCACAATCAAGTTTGTATACACCTGCACACTGCAGCATCGGTGTTAGGGTGAAGGAACACATCTCCAATGTCAAGAATGGGCATGTATCAAAGTCAGCTGTGTGTGAACATATATCGAACAAATCCAACCATTACCTCAGGTTTGATAAACCCCACATACTCGCTAGGGAGAATAGATATATCCCTAGAATGATCCGCGAGTCTATTGAAATACAAAAACATCCTAATTTCAATAGAGAAGATGGTTGGAAACTTTCCACCGCCTGGGACCCACTCTTAAAAAATTTAAAATCCCCAGCACACCACACTAGAGGACCAGATACAGTTAGCTCATTCTGCAAGAAACCAGGGCAGTACGCGAGGCAATTAAGGAATCGTTGGCGGTAGTTTGATATAATAATTATATCAACTGACAGACAAATGCCACCTCAGTCTACCCGTGACCACGGACTGCTGTAAAATGTTCGAAACGTTGGGTTTCCCCAAAAATGTTTACCATTCACTATACGCGATTAATCCGTTTAAAAGTGTTTCATTTAAAATGTATAACAATCGCGAAAATCAAAGACATAACTATAACATTGGTGTAGTAAGCTTAAAACGAAGTACTAAGACTGTAGAGGATGTAGGTGCGAGCGTGCGACGGCGGGCTCAAGCCGCGCTGCGCGGTGGTGCGCGCGCGTGTGCGCGTGGCGGCGGCGGGCGGGGCGGGGCGACCGGTCGTGCGCGCCGTGCCGCCGCTGCAGGCCGCGGAGCTCGACGCGCCCGGCTTCCTGCTGGCGCTGCTGCAGGCCTCCGACCCTGACGGCGACGCGCTCTATTACGACATCGTTGGCAAGTTCACAACCGATTACACTAATTTAACTCTTTTAAAAATAGTAGGTAATGTATAATGATCTTAAACAGATGGCGATCCCCGACATCAATTTTATGTGGGGCGCGAAGACGGCAGCCTGGTGTTAGCGCGTCGTCTGCTTTGGGAGGAGCAGGCACAATACTCACTTAACATCTCTGTCACCGACGGTCTTAACACTGTCTACACACATGTATGTACTTTTGAATCATTTGTTTTTACATTTACTTACAAAAATACTTTTATTATCTAAAGGTCTTCCCTGAAGTAAATCTTAATATAATAAAAGATCTTAACCTCTCTGCAGGTAAACATTACAGTGATCAACGATGCCAACGAGGGTGGTGTCGCTTTCACGCGACGCGAGTACACCGTGGAGGTGTCGGAAGCGGCGCGCGCGGGAGACGCGCTCGTGACTCTACGCGCGACCGCCGGCGACGCCGCGCGCGCGCCGCGCCTCCTCTACGGGCTGGCGGCCGCGCGCGCTCCTCGCGATCTCGCGTTGTTCCGCCTGCACGAACTCACCGGCGTACTCGAGCTGGCGCGCCCACTCGACCGGTACGCGTTTCAAGCTGTGAGCTTTCACGCTCAGTGTCACGTCTGGTCGATGTATACTTAACACGTTTTCTTTTCCCACAGGGAGATGGCCGCCGTGCACGAGCTGACGGTTTGGGCGCGCGACCAGGCGCCGCGCGCGTCTGTGGCATACGCACGTGTGACGGTGCGCGTGCACGACGCGGACGAACATGCGCCCGAGTGGGGGCGGCGGCTGTGGGAGGCGCGCCTGGCACGAGGTGCAGCGCCGGGCACGCTGGTGGCGCCACTGCGCGCGGCCGACCAGGATGCCGGCGACGGCGCACGCATCCTATACACGCTGGCGGGCGGCGACGCAGCGGGTCTGTTCGCGGTGGACGCGCTGGGCGACGTGCGCCTCGTGCGCGCGCTGCCCGCGGCCGGGCCGCGTGACTACACGCTGCACGTGCGCGCCGCCAACCCGCCGCCCAGCGCACGCGCCTCCACTCTGCCGCTACACGTACTGGTGGTGGAGCCCGACGACGCGCCGCCGCGCTTCGCCGAGAGTGAGGTGGTATGCGAGGTGTACGAGAACGAGCCGGCGGGCACGGTGCTGGCGACGCTGGAGGCGCGCAGCACGTCGGCCGTGTGGTACTCGCTGCGAGGCGGCGCCGGACTGTTCGAGCTCAACCCTGCGGCTGGCGTGCTGGCGCTCGCGGCGCCGCTCGACTATGAAGCTGGAGACTTTTATAATATCACCATCACGGCGCTCAACATGGTGCATATCGATTTTTTTAGTCTCATTACTTGAATATAAGATTCCTTTTTTACGGATAACTTTTACAGGGAGGCGGCAGTGCCCAGGCCTATGTATCTATACATGTTTTGGACCGCAACGAGTTTCCACCAGTGTTAATACGTCGAGAGTATCGCGGACGCATATCAGAGGTCGGTAAAGGATGGATATTACTATTGGTGGGTGGCAGATAGTAGTATTTCTAGTTTATCGTTCGACGGCCCGCAGGCGGCGGCGGCGGGCGCACTGGTGCTGGACGCGGAGGGCGAGGCGGGCGCGCCGCTGGTGCTGGCGGTGGCGGACGGGGACTCGCCCGCCAACGCGCAGCGCGCCTTTGACGTGCTGGAGCCGACCGCGGCCGCGCTGTTTCGCGTCGACGCTACCACCGGTGCGCTGCAGCTCGCCGCACCGCTTGACTACGAACTCGCTGCCATCCACCACTTCACAGTTAAGGTACTTGCTAATCATTTGTTTCGTATTAAACATTCTTCTAATGTTCAGAGCTACCACGTTGTTACCCTTATTTTATTATCTTAATTATCTTCATATATTTAAAAAAATCCGAATAATCATAATAATTTACAGTGATCTCTAAACTTTATTATTAAAATATTTTATATTTCTATTTCAAGTCATTTAAATTATACCTAATGATTAAGATATCTTATGTTTACACCTCGAATAACATTTTTTTAAAATGTGTAACAGGTGGTTGATATGGGAAATCCGAGGTTACCCTCCGACAGCGAAGCGAAAGTGACCATAGAAGTAATAAACGTGAACGATTGTCCGCCAACATTCGAGCGCGCGTCGTACGAGGCCACTGTGCTGCTGCCGACCGCCGCCGACGTCAGCGTGCTGACGCTGCGCGCCTCCGACGCCGACGCGCGCGACGACACCGGGCTCAAGTACGACGTGATGGAGGGAGACGCGCGCGGCGCCTTCGCGCTGTCCCCGCGAGGCGAGCTGCGCGTGGCACGCCCCGACGCGCTCGGCGCCTCACACCGCCTGCGCGTGCGCGTGTCTGACGGCCTATACTCGGGCACCGCGCGTGTCGAGGTGCACGTGCGGGAACCCGATAATTCCGGCCTCGCATTCCAGAAGGCAGACTATTACGGATCGGTCGTTGAAAATTCCACCAAACCAGCTACCATCGCCGTTCTCAACGTTCTCGGGGCCGCACTAAATGAGCACATCGAGTTTCGAATTTTAAATCCGATCGAAGGATTCGAGGTGCGAATGATTTAATTTGTGTAGTACTCAGCTTGACGCTGTATCCCTCACATGGCAAGATAGGCAGAGGGAACTTGGAAACCTAGTGCTAAGACACTCCATTTCACTTCCATTGCCCACTTTTCGCTGAATTTGAGGCATTGCGTGTTGAGTGGCGGAACACAGCGCCGCGCTTTGCCTTGTACCCAGAGCGAAAAAATGAAAATATTAAATATTTAATTTAAAAATATTCAATATTTCATTTCCTCGAGTGGGGGTCGAACCCACAACCTGTCGTTCCCGGTCACGGTTAGTAAAGCTAACAATATACGACACTAAACGATAGTAAAGTTAATAATTTACGAAACTAAACACTAAGCTTGTATACAGGTCGGGCGGACATCGGGTGCGGTGCACAGTACAGGCCTGGCTCTGGACCGTGAGGCGCGTGACTCTTACACGCTCTTGCTTCAGGCGAGCAGCGCGGGTGGGGCGCGCGTCGCGCACGCGCGCCTGCACGTGACGGTGACGGACGTGAACGACAACTGCCCCGTGTTCACGGAGCGCCCCTACGTGGCTGCCGTGTTGGCTGGCGCGGAGCCCGGTGCGCCCGTGCTACGTGTGCACGCCGTCGACCTCGACGCAAACGACAATGGAGAGGTCTGACTCGCCACACACTTTAAACATTTTTTTTAGTCTAAGTCATTTTCAATAAAGATATTTACAATAAATATTACTTTACTTAATATTATATATACATTTACAATAAATAATTCAATATTGTAATTTTAAATTTTATCAGGTTCGGTACGAGATGAAACGGGGCCACGGAGAGCTATTTCGAGTGGATCGCCGCACCGGACAAATATCATTGAAGCAAACAGTGGATGCTCACAATCAGCTGTACAACTTGGTGATAGCGGCATTCGACGGTGGTGAGAAAGCGTATCTTGACGGACGGATGGTGTTTGGTTCGGCGGAGACGAGGTCGATGCTAACAGCGCGCTGTCCGCAGGCACGCCGGCGTGCGGCGCGGAGGCGGCGGTGGCGGTGCGCGTGTGGGGCGGCGGCGCGGCGCCGGCCTGGCGCGCGGCGCACGAGGCGCGCGCCGTGCGCGAGGACGCGGCGCCGGGCTCCGCGCTGGGCGCGCCGCTGCAGGCGCACTCGCCGCTCGGCCGGCAGCTCATCTACACGCTGCAGGAGGGCGCCGCGGACCTGTTTGAGATACACTTCGACACCGGTGAGTGGTCGCTCCACCCCGTCCCTCTCGCGACGAGATCGATGCCGTCCGTACTAACGTATTGATTTTGTCCCGCAGCACCCGACAGAGGGAGCGGTTCGTGTAAGTATGCGAGTGGGATTTTATCGAATTTATAAAATTTTATTTACGCTTGGAGGCTCGCAAGTGTCGAAGCACCTTACGTTGACGCAGACCAGTCGACTCCAAATGTACTGTTACGCACACAATTTCATGCCTTCTAATGATCAAATTTATTAATAAGATGTTATGATGCATGTTACTCGTACATACGTTGACATTAAGTTATATGTTTACGGGCTAATATCGATCATACTGTAAGCCGATTTATATTTTTTGTATCGCTTTATCGTAACATTATACTCGCCAGCTTGTGTCACTAATAATGGGCTCGTTTCGTTGTCGTACACGCACTCGCTGTATATTTGGCATCACTCATTGTCATATCCCGATAGCTTCTTGTCACCGAACCCGCTATACACAATCAGTTACCCGAACGAAACGACGCGAGCAAGCGTTCGATACAATAGCTCGGTTTCGTTCGGTCACGACGTGACGTGTAATGTGGCGCAGGCTCGCTGGTGGCGCGCGCGGCGCTGGACCACGAGACGGCGCGCGAGCACGCGCTGACGGTGCGCGCCACAGACGGCGTGACGGGTGCTTACGCTGACCTCGCGCTCACTCTCACCGTGCTCGACGTCAACGACTGCGCGCCAGAATTCGAGCGCGACGAGTACCGCGCCAACGTGTCCGAGGCCGCCGCCGTCGGGGACGTCGTGCTGCGTGTCCGCGCCAGCGACGCCGACAGCGGTCAGTGCACTCACACATGTAGTGGGGCTCACAATGCACACGTACATTATGTCACAAATGAGTATTATTAATTTCAGGCGCTAACGGTGAAGTGTCGTACTCGCTGTCGCAGTGGGGCCCGGCCGGGGCGGCGGGGGTGGCGGCGGGAGCGGTGGGGGCGGTGGGGACACGGGACGAGGCGGTGTTCACCGTGGACGCGTCGTCGGGAGAGGTGCGCGTGGCTGCGGCGCTGGACCGCGAGCGCCGCGCCGAGCACCACCTACTGCTGACGGCGCGAGACGCGGGGCGCCCGCAGCTTCTTACTACTGCACACCTCTTTATAACTGGTAATATTTTAATTATTCATAAATGTATAAAATTTTAATGTAGCAGGATTTGAACCCGCACCTCTTGGAATCCATTATGTAGTCTACACTACATACATTATGTAGTCTATTAAGCCATATGTTCTCGTCGCAATTCATATGCGCTTGTTACATCTTATTTATGTTACTTTTTTTTTAGCGTCTCTTTAGGCATATTTTTATTTATAGATTAGTATTTTTATAGTTTAGTGCCGCGACAATAGAATGCTTTTCCTTGTGGCAACACTGTCATCAAAATGTCTTTAAAATGTCTCCAGTAAAATTTTATTTATTTTATTTACTTTTTTTAACACGATACATTAACAGATCATATAACATAAATAACTAAAATAATATCTGCAATGGCGACCATATCACTACAAGTGATTTCTTCTAGGTAACCATTAAACTACCATAGAATATTATAAAACACAAAAGGCAGAATGGTGCAAAAAGTGTCGGGTTCTAAATACAAACTCAAAAAAAATGCATTGTCATTGCTCTGTAATACTTATATACTTTCACAAGCTATCAAAGTAAGTTCGCAGTGCCTTAACCAGTTACCATGCATACTATTGCATAAATACATTTTATATTACTAAATAATAGCTTCAAAGCCTCTTGACCCAGAGTCTGTTTAAAGAGCTGTTTGAGAACATCTGGACATACATCAACATCTGACATATCAATAATATACTGTTAATAATTCGATGATTTGTCTTAAAAAAACACAGCGTCTTTGCATTAGTATATTAAAACATTTACTTTATTTCTTTCAATGATTAATTATACTAAATTAATTATTTAGAAAGAAATTACATAAAAAATAACAAATAAATTCACTGAAAATACGAAAAATAGTAATGTTAGTTTAATAACTGTATTTGTTATTTTTTATGTAATTTCTTTCTAAATAATTAATTTAGTATAATTAATCATTGAAAGAAATAAAGTAAATGTTTTAATATACTAATGCAAAGACGCTGTGTTTTTTAAGACAAATCATCGAATTATTAACAGTATATTATTGATATGTCAGATGTTGATGTATGTCCAGATGTTCTCAAACAGCTCTTTAAACAGACGAGTACTTATACATCTATCAGAATTTAATTTTAACGTTATCGTATAATATCTATCGTATAATTACGATAGATATTATACGATAACGTTAAAATTAAATTCTGATAGATGTATAAGTACTCGGAAGGAAATCAGAGAGTGCATATCTTCTAAGGGTGAGCTGGTTAAAGTATGCAATTAATATTTAAAGAGTTACGAAAAAGTCACTAAAACGTCCTTTCAAAATTAAGGTAAAAACTTAATCTTATGTCGACTTTCAAAGCTCTGTCTTCAAAAGGATCAAACTTTCGTACAAATTTTAGACATCTAAATAATTTCTGCTGGTTCGTTATAAGCATTGCTCTCTTCGTTGCAGTGGAGGACGTGAACGACAACGCGCCGGTGCTGGAGCGCGGCGTGGTGGCGGCGCTGGTGTCGGAGGAGGCGGCGCGCGGCACGGCGCTGGCGCGCGTGGCGGCGTGGGACGCGGACGCGCGCGACGCGGGCGCGCTGCGCTACGCGCTGGCGGGCGGCGGCGAGCGCGCGCTGGCCGTGAATGCGCGCACCGGCGTGCTGTCGCTGCTGGACGCGCGCGCGGCGGCTGCGCGCTCTCTCAACGTGTCCGTGTCGGACGGCGCGCACGTCGCCTTCGCGCGCGTCAAGCTGTCGCTGGCGCCCGCCAACCGCGCGCCTCCCCACTTCCCGCACGTTGTGCACGAAGCGCGCGCGCTGGAAAACCAGCCACCGCCACTCCTACTGACGACGGTCGGTTCTCTAACTATTTACATTACACAATTTCTTATAAGTATAAATCTTAAGATTGTCAACTTCCAACGCAACATATACATAGTTGATTTATGGATACTGATTAATAAAGTTTAAAACAAGAATCACAGCCGCCATGGACTAAGGATCTTTGAAAGCATTGCATCTTGCATCAGAATATATTTACGCACTTATTATACTTATGCACTTAAGAACATCAGTTCACTCAATATAATCAAAAGTAATAGAAATGCTTAGTTCAAATCAGCACAGCTACTTCCAGAGAAGCAACCAATAAAAACTTTGAAGAGGTACGCAGAGATGAACACCCGTGCTGTCCCGCACATAGAAGGGTAGGCAAGCGGAACATAAGAACCTAAAATTAAGACACTTTCGCTGCGCACTTTGAGCTGAATTCTGGAGGTATTGCGTGTTTAGTAGCGAGAGCTTGTAATGAAGGTGTCTTAGTAATGCATAACATCGCTAATTACAGGTGAAGGCCTACGATGAAGATGCAGGGGAGTATGGCACCATTACGTACTCCATCCCGTCCGCGAAGCTGCGTGAAACGTTCGCCATCGACCCGCACAGCGGCGCGCTGACGGCGCGCGTGGCGCTGGACCGCGAGGCGCGCGCCGAGTGGGAGGTGCCGGTGACGGCCAGCGACGGCGGCGGGCTGCTGCGCCACACGGCCGTGCGCGTGCGCGTGGCCGACCTCAACGACAACGCGCCCGCCTTCCCGCTGCGCGAGTACCGCGCCGCCGTGCGCGCCGACCGCGCGCCGCACGCGCCCTTCCTCACGCTCACCGCCTCCGACGCCGACGCCGGCGACAACGCGCGCCTCTCCTACTCCATCTACGAGGGCGAGCTGCGCTCCGACGCCGCCGGTCTCTTCGAGGTCGACCCGCTCACCGGCGCGCTCGCTTTTGCGCGCAATGCTTCTAGTTTCGGTGAGTCGACCATCACTAGCATCCCATGAAACAAACATAGTAATGGTAATATGCAGGTTCCAAATCTGTCTATGTAAATTTTAATAAAACAATGTACAATTCCATAGGAAAATTGTACACGTATTTAGATTTAATATACAACGATACTACATTTTCATACTGTTAACCATGATAACGAGTTTTTTTTTTTTTTTCAAATTATATTTTATTTTGACACACACACATTTAAATGGGTGAAGTGAGCTTACTGTATGCGTGCGTGCAGCGTCGCGCACGGTGCAGGTGTGGGTGCGAGCGCGCGACGGCGGCGGGCTGGCGGGCGAGGCGGGCGTGGCCGTGCACGTGCTGGGCGCGGGTGAGCGCGCGCCGCGCCTGTCGCCGCCGCCGCCCGACCTGTTCCTGCCCGAGGACGCGGCGCCGGGCACGCTGGTGGCGGAGCTGCGCGCGGCAGAGGGCGCGCTGCCGGCTCTGCGCCTCGCACCCGCCGCGCACGCGCGCGACCTCTTCGCGCTGGACGCCGCCGGCCGCCTCGTGCTGGCCGCGCCGCTCGACCGCGAGGCCGCGGCGGAGCATGTCATCGGCATCATCGCGGAGGGCGCGGGCAGCCCGGCGCCCGCCACCATGGTGGTGACGCGCCTGCACGTGCTGGATGTCAACGAGCACGCGCCCGTCTTCCACTCTCAGCCTTACGTCGTTCAACTCGCTGAGAATACGCCGCCGCACTCCAGCGTGCTACAATGTAAGGCTTTAGATACTATTCAAACATTTATACTCGACACAAATAATTAGTTACCTACACTACATATTTAAAAAAAAAATAAAATATTTTTTTTTATGCTATAAAGACACTTAAATAGTTTTTGTATAATCTATGCTATAGTAAGTGCATTAATAATTATATTAGTATTATCTAGGTACATTATTAGGAGGTAGTTCTCTACTTAATCTTTTCCAGGGCCTACGACCTATCTTTGACTCACTATTATTACCACTAAATTTAGGAGGATCAGCATTTATTATAACTATTTCTTGTGACCTACAAACTTAAGACTTACTGACTGAAAGGAAAATTATTAATAAATTAATTGAACAAAATTAATACGAAATACGCATGGTTTGCTTGACGAGACACGGCAAACGAGCGTACGGGTCACCTGATGATAAGTGATCACCGCCGCCCATGGTCCTATGTAACTCCAGAGGAGCTACAGGAGCGTTACCGGCCTTTATGGTGGATGGGCACCGGGGCCTGGCAATAACCAATGCGAATCGCATTTATACCACTACCCCCACAATGAATTTTACAAAAACTAGGTGTAATCAATCGTTTATCTACTAATATTTTAACAATAGCAAATTATTATAATTTATCTCTTATTAATTTAAGTTTTATAACTGATAAATCATGAAAATATTTGTAAGATTGATAACTGTCATTATTCATTAATAATTTAGAAACTATAAATCACAATTTCTTCAATAAAGTTGTCGTTGCGCCGTTACGGCCATTCTGATCGGCGCGACGGTGCGCGTTCTGCAGCTGGCGCCTTTATGCCTACTCTTATGCTGCCATTCGGATGAAGTTTTGCATTTTATCTGTAAAATAATTGCTTTCTTTTAAAATTGCTGCCTGTGTACCTTTATATTTAAACAATTACATGTTAAAGTAATTAGTTTTGTGAAGTATGGCGTACACTGTGGTACATTGTTTAAATACTCTGTGGTACTTTAAAAAAAATTACTCTGTGGAACTTTGATATTGTACATGTTTAAGTAAGTTTTTAGTAATATAAAGTCAGAACTTAACTCTCAAAGTTGACGGCCGCGGCTCATCGTTTAATCTTTTTTCTTCCGCCGTTGCGGTCATCTGGTCTCCTGGTTGTTTTAAGCCATCAGGTTGTTGACCGAAAGTGGCACCCGATCCCACTTTTGATGTTAAAGCAGGCGTTGCAGAGTTGTTTTTAAAAACATGATCGCCAGCAATGCTGACGTCGCCGTGGGTCTTTCAAATACATTGACTTAACAATATCTTAGGATATAATGCTAATAAATCACTATACAGATGGTTTGAGTTTGTTCTTACCAACAACATCCTGGAAATAATTGCTGGTTGTCTAGACTGCACATACGTAAGTCGTTGCTGTGCTGTGTCTACGAGAATGGCACAGATATGACTGTGTTAATATATGTTTAATTTTATGTTTTTAATGCTACTAATATAGTTTTTAAGTCTGTACTAATAACAAACTGAGTTTTAGTTACTTATAATATAGATTATGATTATATAAATAATGTCTACTATTTGGTTCTAAAAGTGATGGCGGACGACCCAGACTCAGGGTCTAACGGCGAGGTGCGATTCTCTCTGGCGGGGGCCGAGGCGGGCGAGGAGGCGCCCTTCGCCGTGGACGCGCACAGCGGCTGGGTGACGACCACGGCGGCGCTGGACCGCGAGACGCGCGCCGAGTACCGCCTGGCGCTGCTGGCGGCGGACGCGGGCGCGCGGCGGCGCTCGGCGCGCGGCTCGCTCGTGGTGCGGCTGGTGGACTACAACGACTGCGCGCCGCGCTTCACGCGCGAGGCGTACGCGGCCGACGTGCGCGAGGACGCGGCGGCCGGCACGGTGGTGGCGCGCCTGCAGGTGCGCGACGCCGACGTGGCGGGCGCGCCGCTGTCCTACTTCGTGGCGGCGGGCGACGCGCGCGCGCGCTTCGAGTTGCGCGCGTCGGGCGAGCTTTACGTGGCGCGCCCGCTCGACCGCGAGCAGGATCCCGCCTACTCGCTCTCCGTGGCCGCCACCGACGGCAAGTTCACTGCCTACACCTCCGTGCACATCACCGTCATCGACGTCAACGGTAGTATTATGATTATTTACCAACATTACGTGAAATAAACGTTATATCAAAATTTTACTAAAATTAGAAAATAACAGGCACAATAAAAGTTACCAGAATTTAGGAATTCTCTATTTTGCATAGAAAGCAAAATAAGTAATTATAAATAAATATAAAAAAAGTTAACACCTCTCTTGAATTTGAGGTAAGAAATAGGTTAGGTCTTCAAAATGCTAAAATTAATTTAAAAGGTGATGAAACGATATTCATGTTTTCACAGACAACCCTCCGTATTGCTTGCGCCACCGTTATCGAGTACGTCTCGCAGAGGACGCGGCGCGCGGCACGCGGCTACTGACGCTGCAGACGCGCGACGCCGACGAGCCCCGCAACGCGCGCTTGCGCTACTTCCTCTCGGGTGACCTCGCGGAGCACTTCGCCGTGGACCGCGACTCGGGCGCAGTGAGCGTGGCGGCGGCGCTGGACCGCGAGGCGCGTGCGCTGTACCGCCTGCGCGTGCACGCGCAAGACCGCGAACGGGCCGACTGGGAATGCAGCTCTGAGCTTGAGGTGGCGCTTGACGATGTTAACGATAACGCGCCGCGCTTCTCTGCTCCACTCTACAGCGTCACGCTGCCCGAGGACGCCGAACTGGGCACGCTCGTCGCTAAGGTTCGATCTTTTTCTTATTATTTATATACTCTAATTGAAATATAGTCATTTTTAATATATTTCTATTATTAGTTGTACCAAACATTATACAATGTAACTTGTATATGACGCAGGTGCACGCGACTGACGATGACCTGGGAGAGAATAGAATGATTCGGTACTCGTTCGCGGAAGAAGTGAACGACGCTTTTGAACTCGCAGCTGACAGCGGCATCATCACGCTGCGCGCGGCGCTCGACCGTGAGACACAGGCCGAGCACCGCCTCGTGGTGCGCGCACGCGACTCCGGCCACCCCCCGCGCTCCGCCACCGCCACCGTGCGCCTCACTGTGGCCGATGTCAACGACAATCCGCCCGAGTTTGAGCAACGCGCATACCGCGCCGCCGTGCCCGAGCTGGACGCGCCCGGCGCCGAGGTGCTGCGCGTGCGCGCCACCTCGCGTGACGCCGGTGTCAACGCAGACGTGTACTACTCGCTAGTTGGTGGCGACGACCGCGACGACTTTGCGCTGCATCGCGCCACAGGCGTACTGTCTGTAGCGCGCCCGCTGGACTACGAACGCCGCCGCGAGTACTTTCTCACCGTGCAGGCCGTGGATGGCGGATCGCCGCCGCTTAGTGACCACGCCACCGTCAACATCTCTGTGGTGGATGGCAACGACAACGCACCTGTGTTCTCGCAGGCGTCGTACGGCGCACGAGTGCGCGAGGACGCGGTCGCGGGCGCGCGCGTTCTACAGGTGATCGCCGATGATGCGGACGCGGGCCCCAACGGCCGCGTGACTTATGCAATCGCGCGCGGTGACCGCGACGGCCGCTTTACCATTGACGCGGACACGGGCTACGTATCGGTGGCAGCGCTACTGGATCGTGAGGCCACACCCGCGTACGTGCTGGAGGTGCGCGCGCGCGACCGCGGCGTGCCCGCGCTGGAGGCCACGGCGCTCGTCAACGTGGAAGTGCTCGACGCCAACGACAACCCTCCACTGTTCGAGCGGAATAATTACACGGCTGTGGTGCAAGAAGACAAGCCCCTCGGACATACTATTCTCAAATTTGTCGTCGAAGATGCCGATTCACCTCCAAATGCGGCACCTTACACCTTTGATTTTCAATCTGGAAATGAAATGGGAGCTTTTCGGCTGGAACAAGATGGCTACTTACGTTCGGCGACGCGTTTTAACCATCGCATCAAAGATCGTTACATCTTACAAATTCGTGTTTTTGATAACGGAACGCCGCCATTATTCTCGGATGCGTGGGTTTACATAAAAGTTATAGAGGAGTCACAATATCCACCAGTAGCGACTCCTCTTGAAATTGTCGTGAACTCATATCTTGACGAATTTCCCGGTGGCGTTATTGGCAGAGTATTTTCATCAGATCGTGATGCCTACGACACTATCACTTATGCGATGGTTCCAGTGGATGGCGCTCCATATGCAGCTAGCGACTTATTCGAAATAGACCCTGAAGATGGGACTTTACGAGCCGCACCTCGTCTTGACGTAGGAGATTATCGCCTCAACGTGACCGTTAATGATGGAAAATTTGTCGGCTTTGCAATCGTTCGTGTATCAGTTGTGTTAATATCCGACGAGATGCTATCTCAGGCCGTCGTGGTCCGTTTTCGTGCAGTAACTGATCGCGATTTCGTTCTAAGTCATAGAAAAGGATTCATACGTGCAGTTAGTGAGGCCACAGATTGCGCACCAAGTGATGTTATTATAATAAGCGTGCAACAATCGGGTGACGACTTCGATTCAGAATCTACCAGGGATAAACGTCAAGTTGCACAAGATTTGGACGTCGCCTTCTCAGTGCGCGCGCCCACTGCTGATGGGTTTCTGCTGGCGGACGCTCTTCGCCGGCGCCTGCACGCACACCTCGAGCGCCTCGAGGAGCGCACGCGCCTCGTCGTGGAGGAACTCGTGCGCGCGGCGTGCGGCGGCTGTGTGCATGGATCCTGTGCCGAGCGTCTGCGCCTGCGCGAGGCCCCCCGGGCCATCGCCGCCGACGTGTTCGCACTTGTAGCGCCGACACATCGCCTGCGAGGCGAGTGTATTTGCTCGCGCGGTTACGCCGGGGAGCGATGCGAACGCGAGCTGGATACTACCAATGATGCGTGCGAATGTGATGCCAACTGTGAGCCTGCGCTGGCGCCACCCGGATACCGCTGCTGCGGCCCCGAGTGCCGACCTTCGGCTGCCGTGGCGCACCTGACCGGTGACGGCTATCTGGCGTACCGGCTGGAGCGTGGCGTGGTGGAAGGTGCGAGGCTGCTAGACGACGAACTTGTGGTGGCGATGCGCTTCCGTACGCGCAGCTCACGCGGCACGCTACTGTACGCGGCAGGGCGCGTGGACTACGCAGTGCTGGAGGTAGTGGATGGGCACGTGCAGTTCCGCATGGAGCTGGGTGGAGGAGAGGCACGATTGCGCGCGGGTGGGCCGGTGGCGGACGGCGCGTGGCACGAGCTGCGCCTGGAGCGGCGCGGCGCGGGTGCGCGTCTATCCGTGGACAGGCGCGCGGCACAAACGCAGGCGCCGCCCCCCGCCGCCGTGCTGGACGCGCGCGCCGACCGCCTGTTGCTGGGTGCCATGTTACAGCGACACGCGCACGCTCTAGCTCCAGAACAGGTAATTAATCTTTGAAATAGCTGTTCTTACTAAATATGTATAGTAATGTTCATCATCATTCAGAAAATAAAAATAAAAAAGAAGTTTAACGTACCTTGATGAGAATGTATTGTTTGGTGGTCAGAGCGCTTGGACGGTTTCCAAAAGGTGTGGTGAGTTTTAACTTTTTATCTAAGCAAATTACGAGGGTTGCGACCCCTGTAATTTGCTCATTGTTTTAGGAAGGTTGGTTAAAAAATAATAATTTCTAATTCATTAAAAATACGATTTAATCCTAATCTAATTTAGATGTCATCGACCGCATAAGCGCTGATACATATATTTCAAGTTTTTCTTTTTGTATTTTTAAATTTTTACTTATCAATTAAATGTCATATATTGTTCAGGTCACTTATGGATTTCACGGTTGCATTTCGGACATAAAACTCGGAGGAGCAATATTACCTCTCGACGAAGGCGGGACTTCCAACGATGGGCGCACACAACTCGTACGCAAGGTGCGAGTGCGAGTGTCTCCCGCGTGCCCGCCACTGCCACCGCCCGGAGCCTGCGCCGCGCAGCCCTGTCGCAACGGGGGCTCCTGCCGCGAGCTGCCGGGCGACGCCTACGAGTGTGTCTGCCACGCGCGCTTCCTGGGCCACCAGTGCGAGCTGGACTCCGACCCGTGCGCCTCGCAGCCGTGCCTGCACGGCGGCCTGTGCGCCGCCGACGGCGCGGGCGCCTTCCGGTGCGCGTGCGGCGCCGGGCTGGAGGGCGCGCGCTGCGAGCGCGGGCGCTGGTGCGCGGCCGGCGTGTGCGCGCACGGCGGCGCCTGCGAGGAGGGCGAGTGGGGCCCGTCGTGTCGGTGCCGCGGCTACTACGGCCCGCGTTGCCAGTACGACGTGGACGAGTGCGTCGGCGAGCCCTGCCTCAACGGTGCCACGTGCCTCAACGAGCCCGGGTCCTTCCGCTGTCTGTGCCCACCGGACAAGACTGGTAACCTTCACTTAAAAATTAAATATTAATTTTGACGTTAAAAATATATTTTACTGTTTGTTTTATAAAATATACTGTACCAATAATTTTATATACATCTTAATAGACTCGATCTTTGATCTTATTCGACTATTAACATGTTCAGGCATGAATTGTGGGAACCCACTGTACTCTGATGCGGTAATGGCCGGAGAGGCGGCGGGTGGCAGTCGCGTGCTACGCGAGTTGTGGGCGTGGGCGCTGGAGGAGCGCTGGCCGCTGGCCGTGGTGGCGGGTCTGCTGCTGTTGCTGCTGGCGCTGGCGCTGCTGCCAGTGGCGTGGCGGCGCGGCGGGTGCCGGCGCTCGCGCTCGCCGCCGGCGCCGCTCAACAGCGCGCTGGAGAAGCTGCCGCCGCGCGCTTCCAAGCTGTCCAACCTGGAGGCGGTGCGGCGCGGCCGGCCCGCCTCGTGCTCGGAGCCGCCGCCGCTCAACAACATCGACACTCTGCGCTCGTATGGCTCGGCCGGAGACGAGCTCGAGGGCATCCCTCCCGACTACTTGCGAAATTTGAACATTGAACCCGTCGACCGCAAGCCTTGGTCCGAACAAATGCATCTTCAAACCTTTGTCGATAACAAAATTTATAACGGTGAGAAATTGCAAAAAATCCCTTCAGTAAGAATATTTTGATATTTCTATCAGAATTTATACGATATTTTATTTAAGATTTTATCCATAAATGACTATTACTTATAATTTTTTTTAGCAAATAATTTGTATATGCATTTAATATAATTTATATACTACAAATAGTGACTGATCTGGAATTTGTAATTATTCAAAATTGAAAATTCAAAATATTCTTTATTCAAATAGGCTTTAGCAAGTACTTTTGAATCATCACGAACATAAAATTACCACCGGCTCGGAATGCGGTTCTGCTGAGAAGAGCCGGCAAGAAACTCAACATTTGCTCTGTTCAATATTGGATAGTTACAGTTTCATTGTTTAATACAATAGTAACTATCCTGCATGAAATTAAAATTACCTTTATTAAATTCATTTTTATCATTCAAATATTCTTGGACGATTTCTTAATTAACATTACTTTAATATTTACTTTACTTCTCTAGTGGCAAATTCAAAATACACTAGTGAATACTATTATTTAGTTATTTTTTTGTTATATATATTTATTTGTCCGTTTATAGAATACGTTTTCTTTTATTAGGTAGAATTAGTTAATAGATGTTCTTTTAGTATTTTTTTAAAAGTACGTGTATTTTTTATTTCTTTTATACTTTTAGGAAGGTTATTATATACTTTCGAATGTTATATTTCTTTTACCGTAGTTTGATCTTGAGGGACGTAATACTATATTATTTGCACTTCTGAGATATGGGTATTGCGGATTATTGTTTTTTAAAGACAAGTTTAAATGTGTGTGTATTTCATTTGATAAAATTTTTCGAATTAGTATGCATGTATAATATTTATATGTGTTATATATATATATATTCATCAATTTTGTTTCCTTAATATTCTCTCTGTTGGCGTAAAGTAATCGTAGTGAAATAGTATCTTTATTAGTTTATTTTGTGCTGTTTGTAATACTTTAAGGTTAGTATGAGCAGCAGAACCCCAAACTTGGATTAGGTAATCCAAGTGCGGCTTGACTAGGGAGTTATAGATTATGTAGCGAACTCTGCGGGGAAGGCATCGCACTATATTGCGAAGAGCACCAGTTAAAGACACTAATTTTGATTTTATATTTTTAATGTGTGATTTCTACGTAAGCTTGTTATCTAAAGTTAATCCTAGATATTTTTCGCTATCTGATCTACTTATAATTATGTTATTAATTGTTAGAGGTTCAAAACTGTTTATCTTTTTATTTTTTGCTGCAAATATTACATAATGTGTTTTGTTTACATTAAGGGTTAATAGGTTACACTGAAACCAAACATTAAGTAAGTTCAGGTCGTCTTGAGCATCTTGAATTATATTTTCTATTTTATTGCCATAATAGAATAAGGTAGTATCGTCAGCGTAAAGTGACAGTTCTCCTTTAAGCTCAAGTTTACTTATATTGTTTATGTAAATAAGAAATAATATGGATCCCAATATTGAGCCTTTTGGAACTCCGTAAGTTATACAATTTTTGCTACTTTGGTATTCTCCTATTTTAACAATTTGAATTCGATCGGATAGGTATGATTTAAAAATACTAAGAGCCTTATCAGAAATGCCTATGTCTTTTAATTTATTTAACAATATAGGATGGCTAACCATGTCAAAAGATTTTCTTAGATCTATGAAAACGCTAACAGCAATTTTCTTTTCATCAATATTATTTTTTAATTTGGTTACTAAATCAACTGTGGCAGATAATGTGTTTGATCTCGCTCTAAATCCATATTGTTTAGGATACAGATAGTCGATAGAATTTAAATACGTGTCTAACCGATTGTAGATAATTTTTTCGAAAACTTTTGATATTACTGGGAGCACGAAATGGGGCGATAGTTGCCGGGATCTGTTTTTAGTCCAGATTTGTATATAGGTATCTCTTTAGCTACTTTAAGAGTCGCAGGAAAAATACCAGTTTCAAAACAGGCATTTACACACCGAGTAAGTTCATCGACTATTAGGTTTTTAATTATTTTTATTACCTTAGCGTTTATTTTATCAATACCAGCACTAGTGTTACTATCTAAATTGTCAATTATTGTAATTATTTCTTTTTTTGTGGCTGGCTTTAATTTCTTAAGACCAAAATTAGCATTCAGAACGTTTGGTTTCGCATTTATATAGATTTTGTTATTATAATAGTTTGGATCGATTGCTTCTGCTAGCGTTGAACCCACAGTAGAGAAAAAATCGTTAAAATATTGGCAAATTTCCTTTCTGTCTCTTAATTCGTTGTTTTCTTTTACCAATTTATTAGGTTTAGAGATTTCTTTTATTTTATTGTTAGTTAGACTGTCAATCAAGTCCCACATTTTCCTAGGTTTTTCTTTACATTCTGAGATTTTTTTATGGTAGTATTTATTTTTCATAGTTTGTATTTCTTCAGAAACCAGATTTCTTTCCCTTTTGAACTTTTTCTCTATGTCTTCATCTTTGGGATTATTTTTGTGTTGGCTCCAGAGAACATTTTTCCGCTTAATTTTATTGAGTATGTTTTTATTTACCCAGTCTTGTCTCGGTGGATTAAGTATTTTAGTTTTCTTAATTTTGCTTTGATGTAATATTTCTAATAGTCTGTTTTCGAATTGGATGTAGTCAATATTTTCATTGTTTGTACCAGCTTTTAATAATTCATGTAGTTTTATGTAATCTATTGTTTCATAATTAATTTTTTGTTTAGGTTCTGGTTGATATTTGTCTACTTCAAAGTATATTTGCTTATGGTCTGATATGGAAGACTCAATGACAGCTAGGTGAAAATTATTACCTTTCAGATTGGTGGCAATGTGATCAATTAACGTCTTCTTTTGAAATGTTTCACGAGTACAATGTTGAATGTCGATTTTGTTAATTATTTTAAAATCATTTTCTTTTAATGTATCCATATTATCTCCCACTGAACAATCTGGGGCTAATAGATCAAAGTTGAAGTCTCCACATATTAATGCTTCTTTTCCTACGATTGAGTTGAAGTGAGAAAGTATCTAGAAAGTTTTTGATGTTTGTTCGGCCAGGTTTGTATACCAAAAGGCCAATATCTAAAGATAACTTTTCCAAATGTATCCATAAGTAGTGGTTGTCATCTTGTGATAGTTCTTTAACAAAATTATGTTTCAGCTTATTGTTGACGAAAATCGATACTCCTCCACCAATTGTATTTTTTGTCTGTAGTGATAATAGTGAGAATAACCTGGTATCTGGAGTCTTTTGCCCTCGTCATCTGATTTAATCCACGTTTCTGATAGTATTATCACATGTAAATGATATTTAAATATTATAGATACGTATACTCAGACCCATATTTATATATGGATATAGATTTATTTACTTTTTGGAGGCGATAACTAGGCGTCACATGTTTGTTCTTGTTTCTCGTCCCAATCGTGTATATGACACTTTTTTTTGCTAAATATGATTGATGAGACTATTTACGTCAAACCAATGAAGAATATGTGGCAATGCAATATTCACTTCGTCAAAGTTAACTTTATTTCTGTCAATCTTAAATATTAGAGAAGTATCATCTGCTAATAGTACAATGTCGCAAAAATCCTTTACATAAAATGGTAGATCGTTATCGTTATCGTTATCGTTATCCTTTTATTTTTGTTATGTATACATAACAAAAACAAAAGGGGACCGAGAATAGAACTTTGTGAAACACCTATGCTTAGAGAAGATCCAGAAGATTTTACATTATTTATATTAACCTTCTACCTATATACCTTGAGCTAAATACGAGGCAGCAAGATCAAGAGCGTCCTGTATGTCGTAGTGAGAAAGTTTTAGTAGCAAAGTTTCATGGTCTACACAATTAAAGGATTTGGATGGATCGCAATACTCCAACCACATTTTGCGATCTCTTCCATGCGTCATAGATGTGCTTGAGAAGTGCAGCACCCGCATCTATCGTTGACTTGCCTTTGGTGAAACCATATTATTCACTATGTATAGATTTGTTTCTATGCATGAATAGTGAAATCTGGTCAAAAATTTTTTTTTCAAATATTTTACTTAATGATGGTAAAATCGATATTGGTCTGTAGTTTCCAGGATCAAGTCTATCTCCGTTTTTGAAAAGCGGTACTATTTTACTATATTTCATTATTCTGGAAAAGTACCGGTTTTTATACATCTTTTAAAAATATACATCATCTTTATACATCTATTAAAAATATACATGAAATAAGGAGCAATACTACTTATAATAGTACCACGCAAGTTTACTGACATATCCCATAAATCATCAGTTTTCTTTAATTAATTAAAAAAAAAGTTTTGAAAACTAATTTAACAATCTCATCTGATACATGCTTATGTGATATATAATATAAGACGAACTTATATTTTGGTTTCACTACACGTTTTTTTAATATGGATACTGCGTGAGAGGGAAATGTGAAGTGAAAGAGACAATTTTTGACCACAATCATCTGAGCTTAGGTTATTAATGATTATTTTGTCAAATATCTCGCAGTGACAGAAAACATTATCTTAGCAAGTTTATTATGAACAGATCTAAAGAGCTGCAACACTCGGGTGCGCGTGCCGTCGCCGGCGAGCATACGGCGCGCGGGGTCGGGGGCGGGCGCGGGCGCGGGGGCGGGGGCGGGGGCGGGGGCGGAGCTCGTGGGCGGCTACCACTGGGACTGCTCGGACTGGTGCGGCGGCGGCGGCGCGCTGCCCGGCATCAGCGAGGTGGCGGGCTCCGAGCGGCCCGACTCGTCCTCGCCCGCGTCGCCGCCCTCCCCGCGCTCCCCGCGCTCCCCGCCGCGGCGCACGCTGCCTCTCCCTTTCGACACCGACTCGGCCACGGACGACGTCGACCACGATCCTTTACGATTTACAGACGGTATGTAATGACGCTGATATCCTTTTATTGGTCTTCATGTGTTACAGTGCAGTTTAGTAAACCGGTTTGCTTGCAGCGTCCTCGTACTTACTGAATGCGGACGAGTACTCTCCAGTGGGGGACGACGGCACGCTACGCGCCCGCACCGTCCGTGAGCCGGATGGCCACAGCCTTATCACCATGCTTGGTAAGCGACCATTCCCTCTCTCCCCTCTTTTATAATATTCCTATTATTATTATTATGATTTGTTTACAATCTAAGTTAATGGTGTCTTTTAAATTGTTTCGTGTTGTTCTTCATAGTTTTCAATCTTATTTTTAATTCCAGCTCCGCATAAATAAATATGACTACTTTTTACGCGTTTTATATGTAAAGTTTAAGAAAAATATCAAAGCCACCTCCTGTTATTGGTAGCGTCATTATCTGTGTGTCTGGCCGCAGACAGGTAACTAACATGATCGCCCGAAGCCCTATAGTATTTTTTTTTTTGAACTGTAGTAACTTAAATTAATAAGGTCGTTTTTAAAATATGTATTTATTTATTTATTTCTAGCTATGAGTAGTTAAAAAGCTTATTATCTTTATAAAGGACACAAATAAGAAATAAATAATTATTGACGGCACAGGCGTGTGACTGTAACTGAAAGGTTGTGGGTTCAACCCCCACTCGAAGAAATGAAATATTTAAATATTTAATGTTTTCATTTCTTCACTCTGGTACACGGTAAATCATGTCGTTGATTTCCGCCACTCAACACGCAATACCCCAAATTTGGCGGAAATTAGGAAAACGTTTTATGTTTCGTTTGTTTAAATCCATTGTTTTCTTAATATCAATTCAGTTGGCTGTAATGTTTTTGACTACTTTGGATTAGGATTTTGTCTTCGTTTTTAAAAACCTAACATAGCCGTAAAAATAAGAAAAATAAATTAAGAAACGAAATCTAGAGGTTGTAAAAGTATAGTGCTTACAAAATTTGATCTATCAATTGTTTCTACTTCTCAAAATTTTTCAGAAGAGGGGCACTCGCTGCTCGACGACGGCGACTCCTGCAGTGACCTCTCCGCCAACCTGTGCGAGATCGAGGAGTCGGAGACGGACGAGGAGGCCCCGACGCCCCCCGCGCGCCTCTCCGGGCCCCCCGCCGGGCCCCCCGCGCGCCACACCGACGTGTGACGGCGGCGCGCGGCCGTGCAGCCGCCCCGCCGCGCGCGCGGCCTCTAGCGGGGGCCCGCCGCGCGCCCCCTCGCGACCACAAGTGACTGTCGGACGACATTCTGAACACTGTTTTGAATAATTAAAAAATAATGAAGTGCATAATAAAAGCGTTATACAATACTTAACTTTATAAAAAATATGTTAATCCTAAAGAAACTTGACAAAATCCATTTGCCGCGGGTGAAATGACAATTTTTAAATATATTCAAATTGTTGTATAGTATATTAAATCTTAAACTTTGTTCCTCGTACAAAATAATGAACGAAATGTACCTAAGTGATTGCCGACTGCATGTACGTGTGTTGTGTGATGTGGGCATGCGTGTGTGTGGGCATGCGTGTGTGTGTGTGTGTGTGTGTGTGTATGACGTGTATATAGAATGAGTGAGCGAGTCTCTTTGTATATACGGCAATGGCTCCGCATTGTATGTGTAAAACATGGTGCTCCGACTATAGTTTCATATCATGACTTTAAACTGTGCATTTACAGTCCTCTCTCCTTCTAGGTTAGTCGTTGTAGCTAAGAAATCTATTTTTATATGTGTACAGTAGGCTAGGGCGCCGGCCGGCGAGCCGACTGACTGCTACAGATCGCCGACCGAGCGCGTCGGTTTTGTTACTGCAGATATTCGCAAATATTAAACGATCGATAATTTATTTAACTATTGTTATAAGTTTTGACACAACTAATGATGCGAATAAAAGTACAAGTAATACTTTTACATTTAAATTTAGTTTGTTTTATTTAACCCTGATTATCAAATCGCAACAATGTACAAATCTAATATATAGTTATAAAAAATGTTTCATATAATGGGCGTCCCCATTATTTATTTATAAAATAAAGCCCAGATTACTGATTATTACAATTATTTTTTCCTGAATGTCTGTTTATATGTGCGTTTGTACGCGCTAATCCCAAAACCGGCTTACACTATTTAAATTCAATATTCACTATTTGTTTTTTTATTTTAATTGCTTAGTAAAAAATACATTAATTAAAAGTAATATATCATTAGAAAATATTTTATCCATTATATGTTCTTATACAGATATTGTTCTAAAAGTGATAATAGAACACGAAAATAAATGAGATTGATGTTGAGTGTTTGCTCAGTAGTAGAGAATAAGAAAAATAATGATGATCACTAAGTAATTGTGTTCTTGTGTGTGCATACAAAACAACAAAAAAGGACTTTCGGAACAGCCGGTAACCGAACGAATATTGAAACAGAATGACCTGACCCGGAAAATGCAGCTTTAACGTGTCAACAGAATTTAAATAATAATATCGTCAAATACATATATATTTCTTCGCTCTGGTAACAAACAAAAGACAAACCAGTCTCCCGCCTGCCACTTTTTTAACTTGACATATTTTTAAGGCGAGGTGATGATGTTGTATTCCATTGGCTTGACTATTCCTTTGTTTCTGGGTTTATTATTAGCTTTGGCAAGAAATCTGTATGAGTGTTAAGCTGTTGTTTCTATGCACAACTCATGACTAAATGCTCTTATTGAATGTCAGTCAGCCCGAGGTACAAACTTGAAAGCAACTCTTTTCGTTACCAAATTTCGCTTAATCGACTTCCAAGAAAACCCACTACTCGCTGATAGTTGATCAATCAACGATCTCTGAGCATAAGCTCTTGACATTTCAATATTTTCTTCGATTCGAACGTCTCTAACGAAATTTGTCATCAATTAACATGTCGCCATTTTTAAAATAAGCAAACCACTTACACGCTTGATATTTTCCCACAGCGTCATTTTGATAAACTGTTTGCAACATTAAAAACGTTTCAGCAGCGTTCTTATCAAGTAGAAAACTAAATATCCCATCTGCAAGTTGTTCACTTAAACTTGCAATAAAAAACCGAAAAAGAAACAAGACAGGTCGATACAAAGGTGGTGCTGAACTCGTCAATCAGTAAGACCAACAATTTTATTAAGAATTAAGGGCGGCAGTAGAAGCAAATGTTTAGGTTGGGTTAGATTAGATTCGGGAACTGCGCGGTGCACACAATGAAAACGTAAGCCTGTAAAAGGTATAGGTGATTCTGGATCAGAGACGGAGGCTGCACGTGGTTCTACGAGGCGAGGTGAGAAAGGCCTCCGAAAGCCCCTGGCAATGTACTTACACGAATACGTAGAGAACAGAGACAGAGAAAGGTAGATTTAGAGAGGATCCAGTCGGATTGGGCATCACAGCACCACAGGTCTGCCCAAACAACGGACGCAGAAAGTGTCTTAGCGATAGAAGATACGAGAGATACTTCTCTATGCTCAGCTGAAGAGCTGCTCACATACGCCGGACAACGTGTGGCCTCTATCTTTACAAATGTAAAGAACGTAAAGATATTGTGAGCCTCTCCGTTGAGCAAACTATTGAAATGGCTTGTGCTGAGCTTGAACATTTCATTGTTGTAAGTGTATACGGACTTCCCACAACAAGAATAACAAGTTGTACCGCCATTTGTATTGACAATATTTTTACAAACTCTTTACTAAGAGAAAAATCAATAATTAATATGTTAAGCTCAGATCATTACGGTCAGTTGGCTTCATTTTACTTTAAAAAACATAAAATTTGTAAACAAAACAAAATCGTATGTGTACCGATCACAACTGGTCGTATAGAAAAGTTTAGAAGAAATACAATAAAAAACTCCAATACTTACAATGTACTGATAAACCCAATTTATTACATACAGAAAAAATATCCAAAAAAAAGCATATCGAGACCTAGGTTTTATCTTATGCACAGCTAATGGCTTTAAAAACGTGGGGGCGGCTATACCATTGTATAATGCTCTAGTAAGGAGTCGACTAGAGTGCAATGAATGCGTATGAGCACCGCATGAAGGCAAGTATACTCTCATGCTGGAAACGATACAGAATAAATTCGTCTACACAGATTCGTCTACAGAGATAATACAGAATAGATATCTATACCTAAAACGGTAAGGGGTCTACCCGTTTTACCTGTTAAATTATCCCACGTTGTTTTTTCTGGGTATGGTGGGATAATTATAATTATTGGGCGACTGTGGGAATTCATAACAGTAGACTAAGGTTATATGAACTTTATAATGAAAAAGTATGTAACCACAGTAAATCATTTATTAATTACTAGCTGCTGCCCGCGGCTTCGCCCGCGCATATCTCGATTTATTCCAAGTAGACAATCTGAGTTTTAACTACCGTCAGCACCTTAATTCTCCTTCGCATAATGACGAATAGAATGATTTTTTTATGCTTCAGATCAAATATATTATTGGTATATTGTTTATTCATGCAATTATCGTGATTTTGTAGTGTTTACTAAGATAACATTACTTTCATTGTAAAATTTAGCGTAAATTTTATTATTTATTGATCATGTATACTCGTATGTTAAGCTATATTTTTCTATAGCAGTATTTTCCGTTTACATTTGGAAAGAACTTATCTAATTTTTACCTTTATTTGTTATATAAATCTATATTTATCTATATTATAATAAAACAATGATAAAATTATATCTGTATATTGAATTTATTTACGGAAAAGCAGTGTAGGGGCGCTTAAAATAACTAATAGAACACGAACCTACTATTTTTAGGATTTTTGTTTTTCTGTTTGTCTGTTTATCTATAGGTCTGTTTGTACGGGCAGATTATCTAAACAATACATACTCCGCTTCACACTGTATCCCGCACATGGCAGGGTAGGCAGAGAGATCTTGGGAACAGGCCTTTAACCTGCGCGGCCAATCGTCTATAGCAGCACACATGAGGTCTATGTCAATATCGGCAGCTGCTTTGATCAAGAATGCCTTGAGTGACTCCACATTAGAATGGCGTGTTGAGCAGGCCTTTTGCTTTAAGTGTTGCCATATTTTGTAATCCAACGGATTTAAGTCTGGACTGGGGGAGGGCCAGTCTTCGTACCGGATGAAGTCAATTTTACGCGCCGTTAGTCAGTCTTGCGTGCTTTTCGCTCTACGAGCTGGTGCAGATTCTTACTGAAATATCCAGGGTCTGTGATTTAACATTGTATGAGAAACTGGTTCCACAAGGTTCGCGAGGTCTGTATTTTGTTACACAATCGCATTTGTTTTTACGCATTTCTCATAAAAATGTATATCTGTTAAGCCCCAATATGAGATTCCTAACCAAACCATGAATGAGGATGACCTCGCTGGACACGTGGAATACGGTTGCTGGCTTCTTCGCTGCTGTGGGCGAACATCTTATCATTTTGTTTATTGTAGCTCTCCTCCACGGTAAAATTTTTTTCGTCCTAAAAGAGAATTTGACTTGACGCTTTTTTCCCGCGTACCGTTTCAACAAAACGCAAAATCTCTTCAGTCTCATGTCCATTGGACACGCATCTAAATGATGTCCTGTTTTTCTGCGATAGGCTCGTAGCCCTAGGTCTTCATTCAACACCCTTTTGACCGTGGTTCTGCTTAACCCCATTTGAAGGGCTAACAGTTTCTGTTTGCCTATGGGATTTCTTTGGATATTATGAAAAAACATCCAAGGTAATAAAAAGTATATCATTTTGATTTGAAATTATAATTTTAAGACATTTCAGATTAATCCGATCCGAATTACATTATTATTAACCCGGTTAAATTAAATTAGTTTCATTGAGAATATACGCGAAAATCAAAAATACTTTTAAATAAACCCTTTATGGTTACATGTTAAATATTTTTACGAAAAAAGCATGAAGAGTAATAAAAATTTGTAATAAAACACGACCAACGTAAGCGATGCATCCTACGCAAGAGAGGGGAAAGCGCCGCCATATTGTGGAAGTCCATTTAAGTTTTGATTATAAGTTGCCATCAAAATCCTTCGATCGCATATAAAATATTTGTTAAAAGTGAACATAAGACGTTGTTAGAAGAAAAACATTGGTGTGGCCAGATGATACTTTAGGCAGAGTATAGACAGCATCCTTATATTCAGGATTGTTACTATTTGCACCAGTTGCTCCAGATTGTTTAAGGACTAATTTATTTTCTTTTAGAAATCTTATGATGGTGTAGAGCATCCTTCGTTTCAAGAAACTTGCAGGACACTTCAGCTACTTGGCATGGCAGTCTTGAGAAATTTTGCATCCGTGACAGCATTCGCAATAATATTAATGTTTTGTGACATCTTAGATCCTCAAGATTGTGGGAAGAGAATGAAAAATTTTATTGAGAATATTTTTACGTGAATTAAAGACAGAAAACTTTAGGCATAGTGCGGAAGGCAATATCAATCTATAGAGTACAGAAAAATAGCAAATAATAGTTGCCTTTTTTCTATACAGGAAATTATATTTTCCATTGGAATCGATTCTATTACTAATTACCTACCCTTTCAGTACCCCTCGTTCCTTTAACAGAATCCAGTCAAACACGCAAATAGGGAATATAAAACTGATACTAACTACCGTCTTAGCGACTTAACTACTATAGTTAATGATAGCGCATCCAAATTTGCTACACAACGGAACCAAGACAAATATTTAGTAGGGTGGTCCAAAGAAATGAAGGCATCATTAAGAAAGGCAAGTTGTTTTTGTTAGATGCTCTGGGAGGCACTGGAAAAACCTATCTGACAAGGGCAATTCTAGCTGAATTGAGACGACAAAAAGATTTCTCTAGCAGTGGCCTCTTCAGGTATTGATGCTATATTACTTCCTGGTGGAATGACAACACACAACATGTTTAAGATCCTGATTACTGTCGACAGATTAGAAACACCAACATAGTCTGGTACACGAAATTCTGACAAAGCAAAATTGTTTCTGGATTGCTGCCCTATCGAAATTCTGACAAAGCAAAATTGTTTCTGGATTGCTGCCCTATCATATGGAAAGAGACCATCAAATCTCATAAAAAGGCCTTTGCTAGAACGATGCGGCACATTCTACGATAACTTTGCGAGTTTTAAGTCGAACGACCAGAGCTGATAAAATCAACGACTGTTTGAAAAGAAATCTTTGAAATTCTTACTCATGACTCCAGATGGAAAAACTAAAACTATCAATTAAAATTGTAACCTAGCTTAGTAGTTGTTATTAAAAATTGGAGAAAGTCTCCTTCTTGAAGAAAATAATCAAACAGGAATTCTTGAAATATTTGGCAAACTGGACAGCTCCAAAACGGAACTTATTAATCTAAAGTTTGAGAACATTAATAACATACTAACTCTGGAGAATTCTTGGTTATGTTTACGCGCAATTTTGACCCCTAAAACTGATCATGCTGGTGCAATAAATGAAAAGGTTTTAGCAGATTTTCTTGGAGATGAAGTGGCATTTATCTTCCTTGATAGGATAATGAATGAAAATGACGACATGCTTTACCCAGTTGAGTTTCTCGATTCATTAACAGCTAGCGCCCTACTCACAAATCCACTCATAACGATGATGAGAAATTTGACTCCGCCGAAATTTTACAATGAAACCCGACTTCAAGTCAAAATATTGCAAAGAAATATTATTTAAACGGTAATTCTGGGTGTGGAACTGGTTACTTCGTATTTTTACCACGCATACCACTTATACCTAATAATTTTCCGTTCCAGTTTTCAAGTACTCAATTGCTATGAGAATTTTCTTTATGATGACAATCAATAAGTCAGAGGTTGTCCCTTTCACTTATTGATACGTTTAAAGTCGCTGTTATCGATTTAAGGACGGAGGAGGTAATGTTTGAGGTCTGTATATATCGTCCCCTGAGAGAATAACTGCCACATAGTGTACAAAGAAATATTTTAATTTGTACAATATTTCTAATCTGTGTCTAAAATTGAGTAAAATATTTCTTTGTACACTATGTTGGCAGTTTGTCTCTCGGGGGCCAAAATGGACCTGAAACATTACTGACTCGCGAAAAAGCAGCATAAAGTTGTCCATGGGTACAGCAATCAGTCCTTAAGTCAATACCAGCGGCTTTAAGCATTTGTCCCTGTGACTTATTGATTGTCATCGCAAAGCAAGTTTTGATTTGGAATTGAGTACGTTTAAATTGAAACGGAAAATTGTTGGGTATAAGTGGTATGCGTGGTAAAAATACGATTTCACCAGCCCCACATCCAGTGAGTATTTCTGCTTCAATAACATTTCTTTGCAATACTTTGACTTTAAGTCGGGTTCCGTTGCATAATTTCGGCGGAGTCAAATTTCTCATCAGCATTACCGGAACACCAACTTTGAGTGTTATTTTGTGAGCAGAGAGAGCTGTTAATGAATTGAGAAACTCAACTGGGTAATTTGTGGCGTCCTTTCCATCCACTACCTTATCAAAGAAAGTGTATACCAAGAAAATCTACTAACATTTTTTTTTTTTCATTTATTACACCAGCTTTATCATTTTTAGGGGTCAAAATTGCGCGTTCACATAACCAAGAATTTTCCTGAGTTGGTATGCTATGAATATCTCAAAATATTGAATTAATAAGTTCCTTATCGGAGTTGACCAGTTTGCCAAGTATTTTAGGAATTCTGATCTGACCATTCTCTTCAGGAAGGAGGAACCTTCTCCAACTTTTAATAACATTTCAGAAAATTTTAGAGAATATAAACAACTACCAAGCTGTTGGGTTGGGTTGGGTTGGGTTCCCAAGGGAGTTCCCAAGGGAGTTGCTGGTCCTCCTACTGGGCTCGTCCCCAGGTGGCGGATAGGGGAAACAACTCGCTCTCGCGGGCGGGTGGACCGGGAGTTTTTCCCGGCGCGGACCAAAACCAGCAAGGCATGGGCGTGCCTTAAGTCCATTGTTATGGACACGGCCTAGGGGAGCCCACCCCAACAGAAAAGCCGAAGCTGTGGATCAGCAAACAACAACATGTCGGTAAGCCAAAAATTATTCATACCGCAGGAGGGTACCAGCGAGTCTGGAGAATCCCTCCGTGCTACGGCACGCAAGCCCCACGAATCTGCGGGGGGCAAAGACTGCCGATGTGTTGCGGGGAAAGGGCCCGAGAAGGGCGGAGAGTGTGTGGTGGCTGCGGGAGGCGGCGTCGAGGTGGTGCCTGAGATGGGCGGAGCGGTTTTAGTGGCCGAGAAGGGAGGAGTAGATGTGATGGTCGAGGAGATTGCATTAGTCGTTGGGCCCGTTAAGGGCGTAGTTGGAAATGACGCGCCTATTATAGGTGCTATTGAGGCTTTTATGCCAAACTGTGGAGGAATTGCACTGAAAAGTGCTAAAGTGGTTGTTGAGCGGCTGGACCTGGCGGAATGTGCATCCGTCATCAGTGGTAGGTCCCGCTCGATATCAATATCTTCACGGGGTCGCTTCTGGGCGGCTTCAGAGTCAGAGGCGGAGAGCTGCGTGTCCATGGCATCGCAGAATTCAAACATGAGGATGGAAGGCAGGAAGTTTCGGAAGAGACCCAGAGATAGAAACAGTAATTCTGGCTCTTCTGGGACCGAGGAGACCAGGGAGGGGCCCAAAGTAAAAGTTACTGAGGTGAGGCGTGATACAGAGGAGGAAGTGGCCGCCATCGCAGAGATGGTACAGAGAGCAAACTCCAGGCTCTCAGACGCTCCAGGCATGACGAGGCCGAAAGTTAATGGCCCGTTGGTGCAAGATCTGCAGCACCAAGTGTCCAATAGCCTGGCGATTATTAATAAAGTCGCCAGCAGGTCCGGCAATCTTAAGGGCACATTTACAAAAGCCCTTAAGGAGGCGGCCGGCGCTATTAATACGGCTGTGGAGATCTTGGCCAGTAAGACTGCCAACGAAGAGGTAACTCAGTTACGCGCAGCGAACACCCGCCTAACTGAGGAGCTTACTGAGTTGCGCAAGGAGATCGTCCATATGAGAGCCGACCTGGAGCGCTCTAGGGCTGTGAGGCGGGCTGCCGAGGGTGAAGGTAAAAAAGAGGATGTGGCTCGTTCAGTGATGGTGCAGGTGGGCACATTGCTGAACGCGCGGCTGGCTGCCCTAGAGGATAGGCTCCTTCCGGCAAAGCCAGTCCGCCCTCCATTGGCGTCGGATAGGAAGCGCCAGGCGGCCGTCTCAGGGGTAGTGGCGGAACCTACTGTTGCAACCCTGATGGCACCCGCAAACCCGCCTCCGAAGCAAAAGCAGGCCAAGAAGAAAAACAAGGCGCCGAAAAAAGCACCACAACCGACGCCATCGGAGCCACGTCCTCTGCCTCCTGGGGGTGAGTATAAAAATTTAGAAAAATTGAATTTTTCAGTGATTTTCGCGTGTAAAAGGCGCGAAAATATGTCAAAAAATTTTGAAAAAATTTAGAAAGGTACGGCGCGGAGGGACCTACGCAACGATACCAATAACTCCTCAATCGAAGTGAGGTAAGTCAGTTAAAAAATTTTTAAAATGTTATAAGTCAAAATTTTCAGACTGAATTTTCAGGTGTCCAAATTTGTACAAATAGATTTAGTTTAATATATATAATGTCAATTAGGTCAAATTTATTGTGTAAAAAAGTTTCAGCCTGATATAAGATGTTTTGAAAAATTCAATTTGTATGAATATTTTTCTAAGTCTCTCGAGCTTAGGTGGATTTCGTATATATATGAGACTATATGAAATATGTATTTTTGAATTTTTTCAGTTTCTCGTGCTCCGATTTTCACGAAATCGGTGTCAAACGATCGGGCTTCGCGATGCCTACGAAACTGTGAAGAATTGTAAACTGAGGGGGAGGGGGGTGAGTATAAAAATTTAGAAAAATTGAATTTTTCAGTGATTTTCGCGTGTAAAAGGCGCGAAAATATGTCAAAAAATTTTGAAAAAATTTAGAAAGGTACGGCGCGGAGGGACCTACGCAACGATACCAATAACTCCTCAATCGAAGTGAGGTAAGTCAGTTTAAAAAATTTTTAAAATGTTATAAGTCAAAATTTTCAGACTGAATTTTCAGGTGTCCAAATTTGTACAAATAGATTTAGTTTAATATATATAATGTCAAATTAGTCGAATTTATTATGTAAAAAAGTTTCAGCCTGATATAAGATGTTTTGAAAAATTCAATTTGTATGAAGAATATTCTAAGTCTCTCGAGCTTAGGGGGATTTCGTATATAATTATATGAGACTATATGAAATATGTATTTTTGAATTTTTTCAGTTTCTCGTGCTCCGATTTTCACGAAATCGGTGTCAAACGATCGGGCTTCGCGATGCCTACGAAACTGTGAAGAACTGAAATCTGAGGGGGAGGGGGGTGAGTATAAAAATTTAGAAAAATTGAATTTTTCAGTGATTTTCGCGTGTAAAAGGCGCGAAAATATGTCAAAAAATTTTGAAAAAATTTAGAAAGGTACGGCGCGGAGGGACCTACGCAACGATACCAATAACTCCTCAATCGAAGTGAGGTAAGTCAGTTTAAAAAATTTTGAAATGTTATAAGTCCCAATTTTCAGACTGAATTTTCAGGTGTCCAAATTTGTACAAATAGATTTAGTTTAATATATATAATGTCAAATTAGTCGAATTTATTGTGTAAAAAAGTTTCAGCCTGATATAAGATGTTTTGAAAAATTCAATTTGTATCGGTTAGGTTAGGTCTGGAGCCCAAGGGAGTTGCTGGTCCTCCTACTGGGCGCGTCCCCAGGTGGCGGATAGGGGAAACCACTCGCTCTCGCGGGCGGGTGGACCGGGAGTTATTCCCGGCGCGGACCAAAACCAGCAAGGCATGGGCGTGCCTTTAGTCCATCGTTATGGACACGGCCTAGGGGAGCACACCCCGACAGAAAAGCCAAAGCTGTGGATCAGCAAACCAAACAACATGTCGGCAAGTCAAAATTCTTTAATACCGCAGGAGGGTACCAGCAATGGAGAATCCCTCCGTGCTACGGCACGCAAGCCCCACGAATCTGCGGGGGGCAAAGGCTTACGATGTGTTGCGGGTGAGGGGCCCGAGAAGGGCGGAGAGTGTGTGGTGGCTGCGGAAGGCGGCGTCGAGGTGGGGCCCGAGAGGGGCGGAGTTGTTGCAGTGGCCGAGCAGGGTGGAGTAGTCGTGGTGGCCGAGGAGATTGCAACGGTGGTGGTGCCCGATAAGGGCGTAGTTGGAAATAACGCGCCTATTATAGGTGCTGTTGAGGCTTCTGTGCCAAACAGTAGAGAAATTGCACTGAAGAGTGCCAAGGTGGTTCTCGAGCGGTTGGACCTGGCGGAATGTGTATCCGTCATCAGTGGAAGGTCCCGCTCGATGTCAACATCGTCAAGGGGTCGCTTCTGGGCGGCCTCAGAATCGGAGGCGGAGAGCTGCATCTCGATGGGATCGCAGAGGTCGTACATGTTGACGGAAGCAAGGAAATACCGAAAGAGGCCCAGAAGTAAGATCAGCAACTCTGGCTCTTCGGGTACTGAGGAGACGAGGGACAGGCCGAAGGTTAAGGCTACAGCGGGCAGGCGTAAAGAGCTTCAGCTCAACGCAGAGGAGGAAGTAGCCGCAATAGTAGATACGGTGCAGAGCACTAGCTCCAGGCTCTCAGGCATACCAAACTTGACCAAGCCCAAAATCGATGGCCCTTTGGTGCATGACCTGCAGCAACAAGTTGCGCATAGCCTGGCCATAATTAATAAAGTGGCCAGCAGGTCCGGCAACCTTAAGGGCACTTTTACAAAAGCCCTTAAGGAGGCCGCTGGCGCTATAAATACGGCTGTGGAGATCTTGGCCAACAAGACTGCCAACGAAGAGGTGGCCCAGTTACGTGCGACGAACATCCGCCTAACTGAAGAGATCACAGAGTTGCGAAAAGAAATGACTCTAATGAGAGCCGACCTAGAGCGTTCTGGAGCCGTGAGGCGGAATCCCGAGACTGAAGGGAAGACAGAGGACGTGGCTCGGTCAGTGATGGTGCAAGTAGGCACATTGCTGAACACGCGGCTGGCGGCGCTGGAAGAAGCTTCTTCCGGCCAAACCAGTACGCCCTCCATTGGCGGCGGATATGAAGCGCCAGGCGGGAGTCTCACGAGTAGTGGCGGAGCCTACTATTGCGACCCTAGTGGCGCCCGCAAACCCGGCTCCAAAGCAGAAGCAGGCGCCTACAAAGCAAAACGCGAGGAGAAATAAGGCACAGAAAAGAGCCCCACAACCGACGCCACCGGAGCCACGTCCTCTGCCTCCTGCACCGGCCGATGTCAATGAGGGCTGGAATGTAGTGGTGCGTAAGGGCAAATCGAAGACGGCAACAGCTCAGACCAAGCAGAATATACAGAGGCCGAAAACTTCTAGCCGCTCAAAGCTGCGTCCCCCACGATCGGCGGCCGTAACTCTTACTTTACAGCCGGCCGCCGCCCAGAAGGAGATATCTTACCGCGACGTCCTAACCCAGGTCAAGCAGGGGGTGAAATTAGAAGATCTGGGTATTAAGGACGTAAGACTTAGGGTCGCCTCTACTGGTGCCAGGGTTCTGGAGCTACCTGGCACCAATAGCGGTGAGAAGGCGGATGCCCTCGCCCAACGGTTGCGTGGGATACTGGACGTTAGGGACGTGCTGGTCGCAAGACCGGTGAAGTGTGCAGAGTTGCGTGTTAGTGGTCTGGACGACTCTGCAACTTCGGAGGAGGTGGCGCAAGCCGTAAGCCGAGTTGGCGGTTGCGATGTCGGGTCGATCAAAGCAGGAGAGATTCGGCAGGACCGCAACGGTTTGGGCACAGTGTGGGTTCGTTGCCCTATTATTGCAGCGAAAAAGGTGAGTGGGTCGCGGCTCCTTGTGGGCTTTGTCTCTGCGCGGGTGCAACTGCTGCAGCAGCGTATCCGGCGTTGTTTCCGCTGCCACGACGTTGGCCATGTGGCAGCGAAGTGCAGCAGTGCGCAGGACAGGAGCCAGCAGTGCTTCAGGTGCGGCCAAGCCGGGCACAAGCAACACCAGTGCTCGGAGGCACCTCACTGCCCGGTCTGCGAGGCGGCAGAACAGCCCGCAGACCATAAGGTGGGAAGCGCTGCATGCGCCAGAGCCGGAACCTCAAGAAAGAGGAGGGAAGGCAGGAAGGGAGGGAGGGGGCCAGCGGTGCCCGAACCCAATGCCCCAGCCAGGCAAGAGGAGGTGCAGCACATGGAAGCCCAATAATGGCTCTCCATGTGTTGCAGGCGAACATAAACCACTGCGCCAGGGCCCAGGACTTATTGGTCCAAAGCCTGGCGCAGTGGTCTATTCAGGTGGCGGTTGTTGCGGAGCCCTACAGTGTCCCCGCACGTGATAACTGGGTCGCAGACAACACCGGGGTGGTGGCTATTATCACCCAGGTAGCTGCGGGCTCCCCGCCTTTCTCACGAGTAGAGAGGGGTGCGGGATGCGTCGCGGCACTTGTCGGCGATCTAGTTGTCGTCGGTGTCTACTTTTCCCCCAATCGAACTCTTGCGGAGTTTGAAGAGTTCCTAATCCGCTTGGGGGAAATGATAGACCGACATAGTCCGGCGGAGGTGCTGGTGGCGGGGGACCTCAACGCGAAGTCGAGCGTTTGGGGCTCTGCAACGACGACTGAGCGTGGTACGACGCTCTCGGAGTGGGTAGTTGCCTCTGGTTTGTCTGTCCTCAATCGGGGGACGACCAACACCTGCGTGCGAAGGCTGGGCGGGTCCGTGGTGGACGTAACGTTCGCGAGCCCGGCCCTAGCACGCCGTGTTCACGGTTGGCGAGTGTTGGATGGTGTGGAGACTCTCTCGGACCATCTTTACATCCAATTCGAGATCTCCACTCATCCGACGGTACCGTCAGCTGTAGGTCGCACCTCGCGAGAGGACGGACCGCGGTGGCAACTGAGGTGCCTCGACAAGGGACTTCTGGAGGAAGCTGCGATAGTGCAAGCCTGGCTGCCCCAGAGCTTGGCGTCTGCAGAAGACGCCGCAAACTGGGCGCAGAGGGCAATGACGCGTATCTGTGACGCGTCAATGCCCCGCTCCGGGCGCCGCCCTCAACGGCGGCAAGTGTACTGGTGGTCGGGTGAGATCGCTCAATTGCGCAACATCTGCATTGAGGCGAGACGCCTTTACACGCACTATCGCAGGCGGGCACGCCGGCAGCAGGAGGAGGAGGACCGGCTGTACTGCGCCTACGTCGAGGCGAAGAAAGCGCTGCAGGAAGAGATCGGTCGTGCGAAAGGCGAGGCGCACGACGAAGCTCTCGCGGGGATAGACCGGGACCCGTTCGGAACGCCGTACCGGATGGTGCGCGGCAAGCTCCGGACTTGGGCCCCGCCTTTGACGCAGACACTCCCGCCGGATACTCTCCGAGGGGTGCTGTCGTCTCTGTTCCCGCAGCGGGCCAATTTTACACCTCCATCAATGGCCCGCCCTGCAGCGCAAGAGGAGGAGGACGAGAGCGTCGTACCAGAGGTGCTGGAGGAAGAGCTGGAGGAAGCTGTGAGGCGATCTCGGGGCAAAACCACCGCCCCAGGGCTCGACGGCATTCCCGGGCGCGTAGTTGCTCTGGCCCATTCTATCTTGGGGCCAAGCATTCGAGGGCTATTTACTGCCTGTCTGGCTCAAGCCATAATTCCACAGTGGTGGAAGACAGGCAGACTAGTCCTCATCAAGAAGGAGGGGCGCCCGGCGGAGTCAGCTTCGGCTTATAGGCCGATTGTGCTGTTGAGCGAGATCGCCAAGCTCTTCGAGAGGGTAGTAGCGAGGAGGCTACACCAGCACCTCGAGAGGACAGGTCCAAACCTCTCGGACAGCCAGTATGGCTTCCGAAGTGGACGCTCCACGGTGGATGCCATACTGCAGGTGAAGTCCCATGCGCAGGACGCAGTGGCTCGGGGCGAAGGAGTCTTGGCGGTGTCTTTAGACATCGCCAACGCTTTTAACTCCATGCCCTGGCCCTGCATCAATGAGGCACTCATTTACCATCGGGTGCCTCCATACCTGCGCCACATCATCGGGGCTTACCTCTCCGAGAGGTCTGTGACCTTTCCTGGAAGCTCAGGCTGGGGAGCCTGGGAGGTGTCGTGCGGTGTTCCACAGGGATCGGTGCTGGGTCCGATCCTCTGGAACATCGGTTACGACTGGGTGCTTCGGGGCAGCACCCTGCCGGGGGTAAAGGTCCTCTGCTACGCTGATGACACGTTGGTCTTAGCGCAGCAGACTGCTGGCGTGGCTCACGTCGTCGGGCGGATTCGGCGGCTGGGTCTGGAGGTTGCACTAGACAAGTCTGAGGCAATCTACTTCAATGCTCCGAGGAGGGCCGCTCCACCAGAGGCCCACATCGTCGTCGGCGGTGTGACGATTGAAGTGAAGAGGAGCATGAAGTACCTCGGACTTGTCTTGGACAACAGGTGGAGTTTTCGGGACCATTTTATACGAATGGTCCCGAGGCTGTTGAAGACAGCGGGGGCCTTGGCGCGCCTTTTGCCCAACGTAAGTGGGTCGCGCGCCTCGAGCCGTCGGCTGTACACCGGAGTGGTCCGATCGATGGCGCTGTACGGTGCTCCCGTATGGGCGGACGCCCTGAACCGGCAAAACGTCGCCCTGCTGCGGCGGGCGCAGAGGGTGATGGCCATCAGGGTGATACGGGGGTACAGGACCATCTCCGGTGAGGTGGCGTGTGTGCTGGCAGGAGTCCTGCCGTGGGACCTGGACACGATTGCTCTGGCGTCGGTCTATTGCCGGCGTCGAGGTCTTGCGTCCGGGGCCGCAGCAAGGTCAGCTCCACAGGAGGAGGCGCGGGATGCCGCAATGGAAGAGTGGGAGTCCCGGCTGGCAACACCAACCGCCGGCCGGAGGACGATCGAGGCAGTTCGTCCAGTTTTCCGCCAGTGGTTAGCGAGGCGTCATGGCGTCCTAACCTTCCGCACCACACAGGTACTCTCAGGGCACGGTTGCTTTGGGAGATATCTGTGTCGGGTCGCTGGGAGGGAGCCCGACACCCGCTGCCACCACTGCGACTGCCTCGAAGAGACGGCCCAGCACACGCTGGAGGTGTGCCCAGCCTGGGCGTCTCAACGTCGCGCATTGCGCGGCGTCATAGGGGACGACCTTTCCCTGCCGGCCGTAGTCAAGGCCATGGCCGGCAGCGAGACGTCGTGGGACGCGGTCTCTTCCTTCTGCGAGGCAGTGGTGCTCGAGAAGGAGGCGGCGGAGCGGGCGAGGGAGGCTTCTTCCGAACTCGCCGTCCGCCGCAAAAGACCGGGTCGCCGGAGGGCGGCACACGACCGCCGCCTTCCGCCCTAATGAGCCAGAGGGCGGTCAGCTTGGGGAAGCTGATCGCCTACTAACCTGGCCCGAGTAGGCGCGCGCAGGTTGCTCCCGCGCGCTACTCAGAGCAGGCCGTCGGGGGTTCCCCGCCACCCCCGACTCCGAGACGTGCCTAGCACGCTCCCGTCGCCAAGGCTATGGACGAATCCTTGGCACCCATAGCCCTGGCCTGTGACGGTCGAGGAGGAGCACCGTGAGGTTTTAGTGGGTAGTGTGGACGGCCTATATCTGCCGGTCCATTAGTCCCACATAACCCACTCGAGTCCCCACTCGGGTGGCGTACCCGTAAAAGGGTTTCCTCACGATAAAAAAAAAAAAAAAAAAAAAAAAAAAAAAAAAAGGTTAGGTTAGGTTAGGTTAGGTTAGGTTTTTTTTTTTTTGGGGTTTGGGTCCCTTACGAAAATTTGTGTAACTATTATCCAGTCTACACTTCCGACCGTGGTCCTCGCTAATGTATACGGGCGGCCAGAGCCAGTCATGCAGACGTGATGGACTTATAATATTTTTTTAACATTTATTTATTTATATAACTTTCCTTTTAACTTTGGATATTTATTTACATATAATAATTTTAATTACTTTGATATTTGAGACACATTTCGGTAAAAACTTATATATACTGTATATTATAGATATTGTTTTATAAAACACATACTATATAGTATATAATTAAAAAGATAAAATAAATTGAGATTTTAGTTAAAATAATATTAAGTAAATATGAATTTAGATATGAACTATTAAAAGTATTTTAAGTTGTGTAATATCCGTAGTCTATTTTTGATTTCACCTGATTCTGCATATAAAGTACAGTCGGACAGGTAGGAGATGTAGCAGAGTGATTTGTTTGGATGTTACTGTTGGTTTTATCATTATATTTCAGGCAATTGTAACATTTGGGTTTTTCATTGCTTTGGGCATACGGACAGGCTGGTGACTGATGGTTAACGTCTGCACAATGCGAACAAGGCCTGCAAGTGGACGCACAGTTTTTGCTAATGTGACCGAATTGCAGACACTTGTAGCATTGGATGAAAGGAGAGAAGTCCCCTACAAATACTTGTTGGTAATCTGCATTGAGTCGACCCAGGTGCGTAGCTTTGCGCCACACCGCCGGAGTGGTTATAAAAACAGCGTTATAGAGAAGTGGATTTTTATTATTATTTCGACGGAACCTAAGTTTGAAATCATCGGGATCTTTTATAACTTCATTTAATGTGGGATTTTGTTGAGTGATGATCGATGTTAAGTCCTCAAGAGGAATGTCTTTGGACACTCCCTTAAGGATTAACATCGGGCGAAGTGTTTTGGCAGGTTCGGCTTGGACTAGAGTTGATGATTTTAACTGTTGTAATGTTTCATTGCACTGTGTTTCGTTTTGAAACTCGACTCTGACTCTATTGTTAGATAAAGTCTGAACTCGAGAAGGTGCATACGTCTTGTTTCTAAATGTAATACTCTTTTTAAATTTATTTAATGTTTCTTTTTTACTTGAAGATTCTACTATGGGGGTAACAACAATGGCCGGTTTATACATAGGGTTGGGGGACTTCTCAGGGGGCGGAGAAGATTCGACTGAAGCGATCTGCGCGTAAGACGGGCTGCTGTTTAAGGTAAGTTGCTCTTTTATTTCTGTTTTTAATTTAGTGATCTCTTCTCTCATGGCAGTAATAAGTTCCTCTTTCAAATCGCTGCTCCCACTGACTGGCACTGGGGCTGAAGGTGGTGTTTCAGTGGAAGGAATAAAAGAGTCTGGTTCTAAAATTGACTCGAGGTACACATCGGCAGCCAATCCGATTTCCTCCGCGGCTTCAACAATAAACCTTTTATTGATGGAGGTGACGCTTTTATTCTCTTGTACCGCATAAATTATGTGTCTAGCTAAAGTAGTGAGAACAGCGTTAAGAGAGTGGAAGTCTTTCACTGTGTTTGCTCGGGCGGGAAGGGGTTTCGGCTGTACCTTAGGGGCTTTGGGTTTGGTTTTAGTTTTGGCTGGTTCTGAAATAAGTTCTCTGTCAGGTGACATTTCCAGCATGAGAGAGTCGAGATCGGGAGAACTACATCTGCTATCAGCAGCCTGAGACGATGCCATTTTATAAAAGCTAAAACGGAACGAAAAAATTAAAATTTAATAAAAATATATTTTGAGATTGTACAAAGTCTACCTTACCGAGAGACTATAGGGTGAGGTGGGCGGGCGAAAAACTCGAAAAGTACTGAACGGATTTCAAAAATTTTGGTGTCGATAGATCGGGCTCGTGAAGGCCTACGATTTGGTATCAGTCACGTCCGGGTGGGGGGTTGATTGCGCGTTAAAACGCTGAAAAACCCAAAAAGTACGAAAAATCAGAGTATTTCGCGCTAAAATAGCACGAAACGTAATAGTATCACAATAATATATATACACAGTCGTAGAGCCAACTCGACCCTACGTAACAAAACAAAAATAATAAAAATCTATAGACTAAAAGTTATAAAAATTAAACTTAAAAATTATTTTTATATACTAAAATTAAAAATTAAATTCTAAGATATTTATACATAATACGAATGAAATGAAGTTTGTTTATTGACAAATAAACATGTTAAGACACAAATGTAAAGTTTCAATTGATTTACTTGAAGTTTAGTTTGGTTTGGGAAAATTAATTCCCGACGGTTAGGTTAGGTTAGGTTAGGTTTTTTTTTTTTTTTTTTTAAAATTCTGGCAACCTCTGACATAATCAGAGCCTTTGTTTATCCTTGTATTATTATTTAATTTTCTATTTTATATTATATTTTACAATACTTTTTTTTTTTTTAACGTGAATTTTGTTACTTGTTTTTTATACTGTTACAACTACTACCTACTATTAGTTTCTTTTGCTATCTGCTTCTGTCTTTTACTGAAATTGACTCTTTTACTGAAATTGACTTATTAGCTTACTTAAAGACGTTTTTTTTTTTTTTTTGGCAAATTTATGATGATTATTTCTATTTTCTGCTATGTTTTTTACTTTATCCGATTTCACTTGATTTATTTTGTTCTTATTGACTTAAATTATTACTATTTTATTTATTTATTTATTATTTATTTTTATTAGTTGTAGCGTTAAATAGATAGTAGACGTGTGGTTTCGAAGTATGAGCTGTCCTAGTGTGCCGGGGTGTAAAAGAAGATCCACTTGAACGCGTGCCTGTTTTATTCCAGAATGGTAATGTTCCATTCTGGTCAGGAATAGGTTTTTTATTTTTCCTTGATTGTTTTGCACGGAAGTGGAAGCTATTAATTTTAACCTGTGTTCGGGTACCCATACGTTTTTTCGCATATGACCTGAATTTATGCCTGGAATTTTGCGCTCATTAAATTCAGACGCATATGTTCCGCCAGATATGTATTCCCCTGTGCCAAGTTGGTGTTGTATTGTTCCGGCACCCAAGACCTGTTTGTATAAGTCTTTTATTGGCCTCATGCGTCTTGTGCCGAGGAACCCCGCTCCTACTTCAGCAGTACGCATTTCTTACGTACCGGACAGACTTCACTGAAGGCATTGTGGTCTGTGCGGTCAATCTTAGCCCTAATGCAGTTTTGGCACTTAGGGTAACATTGACCGCAAGTACTTCACACTTTGCCCTCAAGTGAGGGCCCCCACAGTGGCTGCAGACGTCCGCCTCCTCAGTGCAGTATCTCCTCGTGTGGCCATATGCCAAACACCTGGAGCACTGCACTAGGGGCGACTGGTCCAAGACCTTGACCCTCTGCAGGTCCACTCGTAGAGCTCCTAGTTCTGTCGCTCTCCTCCATATTATGGGGGAGACCGACAGCACCAGATGACTCGTGTGGGGGTTCCGAGCTTTCTTTCGGAACTTCACTTCGATCCTGTGGTCCTCCCTGTCGAGACCGTCAAAACACTTCCTTGTTCTGATTTTTCAGTGCTCTGAGCACCTCCTCGTCAGAGTTGATGCTCAAGAGATCCCTGAGGACGATCATGGGGTCGCGATTTTTACGTCCTCGACATGGAGGCGATTGGACTCGAGTCGCTCTCTGATTTTGTTTCTGTCCTCCAGCGTCTGGCATCCAAGGATCACTTTTTGGTCCTTTGCCTTACGGACCTTCTCCACCCTTATCCACCCCTCCTTTGCATCCACCGCTTTGCGCACTCGCTCCAGTACCTCCTCCCCTGTCTCTAAAACATCCTCGGAAGAGACGATGATCGAGTGCAGGGAAGGTCGCACCGGTTTGGCAGTGGGCGCGGTAGCGGTGACGGTCGCGTAGGTAGGGGATGGATTTGCGTGCGTGGCGGGGTTGTTTTGCAGCGCTCGTTTCAGCTCCCGCATCTGCAGTGTGTTTTCGGCCAACAGCCTCGAGTGCTCCTCAAACTTTTGAGAGAGTTCCCCCCGGTCCTCACGGCACTCGGGCTGTTCTTTAGGCGCCTCATCACTTATGAGCTCGCCCTCAAGCTCCTTAACCAGGGCGTATAGTCGCTCTAGGGCTTTAGTGACACCGGCCTTTATGTCACTTTTCAGGTTGCGGGAGTTTTTTAAGTGAATTATAGCGCTTGTAAGGCAGGCTTTTGCCTCCGAGGTTCTGCTCTGGTAGGTCTCTTCGATCTCAGGGCTAAATTCCAGCCTGGTCCTCACGAGATCGAGGTTTGTTGGCCGAGTTGAACCTGCGGCTGCTGTTGACGCTACCGGGCTTCTCTGAGGCATGTTTTTCCTCAGCACTTTATTATGGTAAGTCGGTGAGGCTGGCTTTGCTGCTGGGCTTCGTAACATGTTAGAGGTGCGCGTCAGTGTATAGAGATTGCTGACTGGATATGTACAGGTATCAAGCCAACAGTTTTTATTTATTTGTGTATGTTTATATAATGTTTAGTAACGGTTTTGCCTGGAGTAAAAGAAGGAAAGAGAAGAGTATGTAAAGAGGGTGAGAGGAACCAAAAGATTTTTACAAAAAATCTGAATTTCCCCTCTAGGCCTACCGTGTCAATTAATAAGATGAGAATAAATATAGATATAAAGATATATATAAAAAGATAATTACTCCTGCAATGTTGTTACGTTTAAAATTTTATAAGAAAAATTGAGTTAAAATAAATAGTTAATAATTTAAATTAGAGTAAAATTATATATTGAATAAAACAAATAAGAGTAAAATTAAAATAACAGAAATTGGAATAATTTAAAATAGAATGAATTGAAATAAAGGTCAAATTTAAATTTATAATTATTAATTCAGATTAAAACTAACAAGTCAGTGGTGTAGAGAGCCACTAACAGTCTTTATGTATATTGTATATTTAATTATCTATTTTTCCAGACGTTTCTTCGTCAAAGCTAGATAAATTTCTTTAAGAATTTGTTCAAATGTTAAGAATTTTTGTCAAGGTCAAGCAGATTTTACCTGCCTGGCGAATAAAGGGTGTGGTGGGGGGGCCTTTTTTTCAGTTCTACTGCTCCGATTCGGGCGAAACTGGTGTCCAACGTTCGGGCTCCACAAGGCCTTCGAAAACGGTGAAGGAACGTCAGAGGGGGGAGGGGGGTGTGCACTTAAAAGTTGAGAAAAATTGAATTTTTCAGTGATTTTCGCGTGTAAAAGGCGCGAAAATATGTCAAAAAATTTGAAAAAAAATTTGGATAGGTTACTCGCGGTAGGACCTACGCAACGATACCAATAACCCTCAATCGAAGTGAGTAGTCGGGGTTTACTAAATGTTTTAAAGGTTTTATAAGTCCAAAATTGCAGGCTGATTTTCAGTTTCAAAATATTATTAATAGTTAATTTTATTGTTTCTATTCATTACTATGAGTCAGATCTACTTGTGTTTAAAAGTTTCAGCCTTATGTAGATGTTTTGAAATTCAATTTGTATAGGTTAGGTTGGTTAGGTTGGTTTAGGTTAGGTTCGTTTAGGTTATGGGTTAGGTTAGGGTAGGTTTAGTTTAGGTTAGTTAGGGTGGTTAGGTTAGGTTGGTTAGGTTGGTTAGGTTTAGGTTGGTTAGGTTAGTTTTATGTTTAGGTTTAGGTTAGTTTAGTTTAGTTAGGTTAGGTTTAGTTAGGTTAGTTTAGTTAGGTTTATTTTTAGGTTAGTTAGGTTAGGTTAGGTTAGTTTAGGTTAGTTATTTAGGTTAGTTCGGTTATGTTAGGTTTAGGTTAGGTTGGTAGGTTAGTTAGGTTAGGTTAGGTTAGGTTTAGGGTCGGTTAGTTTTTTTTTTTTTTTTTTTTTTTTTAGGAGGGTTTGCGGCCCATACTTTATTTATTTGACTATGCCAGTCTACACTTCCAACCGCGGTCCTCGCTAAGTATACGGGCGGTCGGGTCGTTGTGTACATGCTTGAACATAATTATTATTATTTATGACTTATGTACTATTTTAGCTTTAACATTAGTACTTGGCAAATGTTTAATTACAGGAGCATTTACGATTACTTTTCTTACATTAGACACATTATTAAAAAGACACCTTTAGTTAACAACTTATTTTTTTTGTAAGAAACAAGAATTATACATCTACGCTAATTTTTGCTTATTTAGAACACAAGTTTCTTGTAATATACCTTATCACACTTTATATAATAGGACAGAATTTTATTTATAATTGGACAATATTTTAGTAACTTAAATTTTTTACGAAAGGTTTATATATTTAATTATGACGATGTTCTGATTTAAGACACATCTAATACTAATACCTATACTTTTTTTTTATATTATACCAGAATTTTAGTTATATAAGTTTCAGCCTTTATTGAGATGTTTGAAAAATTCAATTTGTAGGAAGAATATTCTAAGTCTCTCGAGCTAGGTGGATTCGTTGTATTTATATGCGACTATATGAAATAGGTATTTTCAATTTTTTTCGTTTCTACTGCTCCGATTCGGGCGAAACTGGGGTCAAACGTTCGGGATCAACAAGGACTTCGAAACGGTGTGAAGGAACGTCAGGAGGGGGGGGAGGGGGGTCGGACACTTTAAATTTGAGAAAAATGGAATTTTTCCAGTGATTTTCGCGTGTAAAGGCGCGAAATATGTCCAAAAAATTTGGAAAAAATTTGGATAGGGACGGGCGGGGAGGACCTACGCCAAACGATTACCAATAAACCCTCATCGAAGTGAGGTAAGTCGGTTTAATAAATTTTTTAAATTTTATAAGTACAAAATTTCGGATGAGTTTCAGGTGTCAAAATATCTATTAAATAAGTTAATTTTAGTGTGTTTCTATTACTAAGAGTCAGATCACTGGTGATAAGTTTCAGCCTTAAGTAAGATTTTTGAAATCAATTTGTATGAAGAATACTAAGTCTCTCGAGCTTAGGTGGGATTCGTATATTATATGAGGACTATATGAAAGAGGGTATTTTCAATTTTTTTTTCAGTTCTACTGCCTACGAGTCGGGCGAGAACGAGAGAGCGAAAATGGTGTCCCACGTTCGGGCTCCACAAGGCCCGAACGGTGAAGGAACGTCAGAGGGGGAGGGGGGGGTGTGTGGCACTTTAAATTTGAGGAAAAATGGAATTTTTTCAGTGATTTTCGGTGTAAAAGGCGCTGAAAAATATGTCAAAAATTGGACAAAAATTTGGGATAGGGTACGGCGCGGGAGGACCACGAAAAACGATTACCATAAAACCCAATCCAGAAGGAGTAAGTCGGTTTAATAAATTTTGTAACGTTTATTAAGTCAAAAAATTTCAGGGCTGATTTTCAGGTGTCAAAAGTTATTATTAAAATAAGTGAATTTTAGTGTTCGATTTACTAATTGTAGTAAGATCCTAATGTGTTTATAAGTTTAAGCCTTATTGTAAGATGTTTTGAAAAAATCAATTGGTATGAAGAATATTTATAAGTCCTCTCGAGCTTAGGTGGACATCTTCGTATTTATATGAGGACTATCGAAATATAGGTATTTTCATTTTTTTTCCGTTTCTCCTGCTCCGCATTCGGGCGACGACGAAAACTGGTTTCACGTTCGGGCTCCAAAAGGCCTTCCGAAACGCGTTGAAGGAAACGTCAGAGGGGGGAGGGGGGGGTGTTGCACTTTACATTTGAGAAAAAGGAAATTTTTTCAGGGATTCGCGTGGTAAAAGGCGCGAAAAATATGTCACAAAAATTTGGGAAAAAAATTTGGATAGGTACGGCGAGGGGAGGACTACGCACGAACCACATAAACCCTAAGTCAAGTGAGGTAATCGGTTTAAATTAAATTTTTTAAAGTTTTTAAGTCAAAATTTTCAGGGTGATTTAGGTGTCAAAATATTATTCAATTAAGTTAATTTGGTTTCTATTACTAATTGAGGTCAGATATAAGTGTTTATAAGTTTCAGCCTTATGTAAGAGTTTTGAAAACTTCAAATTTGTATGCGAATATTATAGTCTCTCGAGCTTAGGTGGCTTTCGTTATTATATGAGACTATAGGAAAAGGGGATTTTCAATTTTTTTTCAGTTATACTGCTCCGATTCGGGAGAAACGGGGTCTAAACGTGCGGGTCCACAAGATTCGACAACGGTGAAGGAAAAGTCAGAGGGGGGAGGGGGGTGTGCACTTTAAAATTTGACAGGAAAATTGAATTTTTGTCAGTGATTTTCGCGTGTAAAAGGCGCGAAAAATATGGTAAAAAAAATTTGGAAAAAAATGGGGCTATAGGTACGGCGCGGAGGAAAACCTACGAAACGAGACCAATAACCTCAAATCGAAGGGAGGTAAGTCGGGTTAATAATTTTTTAAAGTTTTATAAGTCCAAAATTTCAGGTGATTTTTCAGGTGTCAAACTATTATAAATAAGTAATTTTAGTGTTTCTATTACTAATTGAGTCAGATTCTGTGTTTATAAGTTTCAGCCTTATGTAAAGATGTTTGGAAAAATTCAATTGTATGAAGCAATATTCCAAGTCTCTCGAGATTAGGGGCTTCGTATTTATATGAGAATATATGAAATAGGGTATTTTCAACTCTTTTTGTCGTTTATACTGCTACGATTCGGCGAGCGAAAAATGGTGGTCCAACGTTCGGGCTCCCACAAGGTTCGAAAACGGTAAGGAACGTCAGAGGGTGGGAGGGGGAGGGGGGGTGTGACTTTAAATTGAGAAAAATTGAATTTTTCAGTGATTTTAGCGGGTACAAAGCGCGAAAATATGTCAAAACAAAATTTGGAAAAAATTTGGATAGGTACGGCGCGGGAGGACTACGCAACGATACCAATAAAACCTCAATCGAAGTGAGGTAGCTCGGTGTTAATAACATTTTTTAAAGGTTTTATAAGTCAAAATTTCAGGCTGATGTCAGGTGTTCAAATATTTATTAAATAGTTAATTTAGTGTTTCTATACTAATTGAGTCAGATATTACTGTGTTATAAGTTTCAGACTTATGTAAGATGTTTTGGAAAAAATTCAAGTTGTATGAAGAAATGATTCTAAGTCTCTCGAGCTAGGGGGATCGTTATTATTGGAGAATATTAGGAAATAGGTATTATTCAATTTTTTTAAGTTTCTTACTCGCTCCGGATTCGTGGCCGAACGAAAACTGGTGTTCCACCGTTCGGGCGCCCCAGGCCTTCGAAAAAACGGTTGATGAAGGAAAAGTCCAGAGGGGGGAGGGGGGTGTGCACTTTTAAATTTGAGAAAAATTGAATTTGTTCCCCCCCCCCCCCAGTGATTTTCGCGTGTAAAAGCGCGGGCCGAAAATATGGGCAAAAAAGTTGAAAAAAAATTTGGATAGGACGGCGAGGGAGGACTAGCAAACGATACCACTAACACCCAATCGAAGTGAGGTCAGTCGGTTTAATAAATTTTTTAAAGGTTTGATAAGTCAAAATTTTTCAGGCTGATTTTCAGGGTCAAAAATATATAAAGAAAGTTAATTTTAGTGTTCTATTACTAATTGAGTCAGCTTTACTGTGTTTATAGTTTCAGCTTATGTAAGAGTTTGAAAACATTCAATTGTATGAAAGGAATATTCTAAGTCTCTCGAGCTTAGGTGGATTTCGTTATTTATATGAGATATATGAAATAGGTATTTTCAATTTTTTTAGTTTCTACTGCTCCGATTCGGTGCGACGAAATGCGTGTCCAACGTTCGGGCTCCACAAGGCATTCGAAACGGTGAAGGAAACGCGGTCAGAGGGGGGGAGGGGGGGTGGCACTTTAAATTTGAGGAAAAGGAATTTTTTCAGTGACTTTCGGGTTAAAAGGAGCCGAAAAATATGTCAAAAATCAATTTGGAAAAAAATTGGATAGGTACGGCGGGAAGGACCCTACGCAATCGATACCAATAAACCCTCAATTCGAAGTGAGGTAAGTCGGTTCAATCAATTTTTTAAAGTTTTATAAGTCAAAATTCAGGATGATTTTCAAGGGTGTCAAATATATTAAATAAGTTAATTTTAGGTTTCTATTCTAATTGAGTCAGATCTACTGTGTTTATAAGTTTCAGCCCTGATGTAAGATGTTTTGAAAAATTCAATTTGTTATGAAGAAATAGGCTAAGTCTCTAGAGCTTAGGTGGATTCGTAGTTATATGAGACTCTATGGAAATAAGGTATTTTCAATTTTTTTGTCAGTTTACCATGCTCCGATTCGGGCGAAAATGGTGTCCAACGTTCGGGCTCCACAAGGCCTTCAGAAAACGGGAAGGAACGTCAGAGGGGGGGGAGGGGGTGTGCATTTAAAGTTGAGGGAAAAAAACTGGAATTTTTTCGGTGATTTTCGCGTGTGTGTCTAAACGGCGCGAAAATATGTCAAAAACATTGAAAAATTTGGATAGGTACGGCGCTGGGGGACCTACGCACCGATACCAAAAAACCTCAATCGAAGTGAGAGTAAGTCGGTGTAATAAATTTTTTAAAGTTTTATAAGTCCAAAATTTTAAGGCTGATGTTAAGGGTGGTCAAAATATTATTAAATAAGTTAATTTTAGGTTTCTATACTATGGTCAGATCTACTGTGTTTATTTAAGTTTCAGACTTATGTAAGATGTTTTGAAACATCAATTTTGTAGGAAGAATATTCTAAGTCTCTCGAGCTTAGGGGATTTCGTATTTATATGAGATATATGAAATAGGTATTTTCAATTTTTTTTCATTTCTACTCTCCGATTCGGGCGAAACTGGTGTCCAACGTTCGGGCTCCACAAGGCCTTCGAAACGGTGAAGGAACGTCAGAGGGGGGAGGGGGGTGTGCACTTTAAATTTGAGAAAAATTGAATTTTTTCAGTGATTTTCGCGTGTAAAAGGCGCGAAAATATGTCAAAAAATTTGGAAAAAATTTGGATAGGTACGGCGCGGGAGGACCTACGCAACGATACCAATAAACCCTCAATCGAAGTGAGGTAAGTCGGTTTAATAAATTTTTTAAAGTTTTATAAGTCAAAATTTCAGGCTGATTTTCAGGTGTCAAAATATTATTAAATAAGTTAATTTTAGTGTTTCTATTACTAATTGAGTCAGATCTACTGTGTTTATAAGTTTCAGCCTTATGTAAGATGTTTTGAAAAATTCAATTTGTATGAAGAATATTCTAAGTCTCTCGAGCTTAGGTGGATTTCGTATTTATATGAGACTATATGAAATAGGTATTTTCAATTTTTTTTTCAGTTTCTACTGCTCCGATTCGGGCGAAACTGGTGTCCAACGTTCGGGCTCCACAAGGCCTTCGAAACGGTGAAGGAACGTCAGAGGGGGGAGGGGGGTGTGCACTTTAAATTTGAGAAAAATTGAATTTTTTCAGTGATTTTCGCGTGTAAAAGGCGCGAAAATATGTCAAAAAATTTGGAAAAAATTTGGATAGGTACGGCGCGGGAGGACCTACGCAACGATACCAATAAACCCTCAATCGAAGTGAGGTAAGTCGGTTTAATAAATTTTTTAAAGTTTTATAAGTCAAAATTTCAGGCTGATTTTCAGGTGTCAAAATATTATTAAATAAGTTAATTTTAGTGTTTCTATTACTAATTGAGTCAGATCTACTGTGTTTATAAGTTTCAGCCTTATGTAAGATGTTTTGAAAAATTCAATTTGTATGAAGAATATTCTAAGTCTCTCGAGCTTAGGTGGATTTCGTATTTATATGAGACTATATGAAATAGGTATTTTCAATTTTTTTTCAGTTTCTACTGCTCCGATTCGGGCGAAACTGGTGTCCAACGTTCGGGCTCCACAAGGCCTTCGAAACGGTGAAGGAACGTCAGAGGGGGGAGGGGGGTGTGCACTTTAAATTTGAGAAAAATTGAATTTTTTCAGTGATTTTCGCGTGTAAAAGGCGCGAAAATATGTCAAAAAATTTGGAAAAAATTTGGATAGGTACGGCGCGGGAGGACCTACGCAACGATACCAATAAACCCTCAATCGAAGTGAGGTAAGTCGGTTTAATAAATTTTTTAAAGTTTTATAAGTCAAAATTTCAGGCTGATTTTCAGGTGTCAAAATATTATTAAATAAGTTAATTTTAGTGTTTCTATTACTAATTGAGTCAGATCTACTGTGTTTATAAGTTTCAGCCTTATGTAAGATGTTTTGAAAAATTCAATTTGTATGAAGAATATTCTAAGTCTCTCGAGCTTAGGTGGATTTCGTATTTATATGAGACTATATGAAATAGGTATTTTCAATTTTTTTTTCAGTTTCTACTGCTCCGATTCGGGCGAAACTGGTGTCCAACGTTCGGGCTCCACAAGGCCTTCGAAACGGTGAAGGAACGTCAGAGGGGGGAGGGGGGTGTGCACTTTAAATTTGAGAAAAATTGAATTTTTTCAGTGATTTTCGCGTGTAAAAGGCGCGAAAATATGTCAAAAAATTTGGAAAAAATTTGGATAGGTACGGCGCGGGAGGACCTACGCAACGATACCAATAAACCCTCAATCGAAGTGAGGTAAGTCGGTTTAATAAATTTTTTAAAGTTTTATAAGTCAAAATTTCAGGCTGATTTTCAGGTGTCAAAATATTATTAAATAAGTTAATTTTAGTGTTTCTATTACTAATTGAGTCAGATCTACTGTGTTTATAAGTTTCAGCCTTATGTAAGATGTTTTGAAAAATTCAATTTGTATGAAGAATATTCTAAGTCTCTCGAGCTTAGGTGGATTTCGTATTTATATGAGACTATATGAAATAGGTATTTTCAATTTTTTTTCAGTTTCTACTGCTCCGATTCGGGCGAAACTGGTGTCCAACGTTCGGGCTCCACAAGGCCTTCGAAACGGTGAAGGAACGTCAGAGGGGGGAGGGGGGTGTGCACTTTAAATTTGAGAAAAATTGAATTTTTTCAGTGATTTTCGCGTGTAAAAGGCGCGAAAATATGTCAAAAAATTTGGAAAAAATTTGGATAGGTACGGCGCGGGAGGACCTACGCAACGATACCAATAAACCCTCAATCGAAGTGAGGTAAGTCGGTTTAATAAATTTTTTAAAGTTTTATAAGTCAAAATTTCAGGCTGATTTTCAGGTGTCAAAATATTATTAAATAAGTTAATTTTAGTGTTTCTATTACTAATTGAGTCAGATCTACTGTGTTTATAAGTTTCAGCCTTATGTAAGATGTTTTGAAAAATTCAATTTGTATGAAGAATATTCTAAGTCTCTCGAGCTTAGGTGGATTTCGTATTTATATGAGACTATATGAAATAGGTATTTTCAATTTTTTTTCAGTTTCTACTGCTCCGATTCGGGCGAAACTGGTGTCCAACGTTCGGGCTCCACAAGGCCTTCGAAACGGTGAAGGAACGTCAGAGGGGGGAGGGGGGTGTGCACTTTAAATTTGAGAAAAATTGAATTTTTTCAGTGATTTTCGCGTGTAAAAGGCGCGAAAATATGTCAAAAAATTTGGAAAAAATTTGGATAGGTACGGCGCGGGAGGACCTACGCAACGATACCAATAAACCCTCAATCGAAGTGAGGTAAGTCGGTTTAATAAATTTTTTAAAGTTTTATAAGTCAAAATTTCAGGCTGATTTTCAGGTGTCAAAATATTATTAAATAAGTTAATTTTAGTGTTTCTATTACTAATTGAGTCAGATCTACTGTGTTTATAAGTTTCAGCCTTATGTAAGATGTTTTGAAAAATTCAATTTGTATGAAGAATATTCTAAGTCTCTCGAGCTTAGGTGGATTTCGTATTTATATGAGACTATATGAAATAGGTATTTTCAATTTTTTTTCAGTTTCTACTGCTCCGATTCGGGCGAAACTGGTGTCCAACGTTCGGGCTCCACAAGGCCTTCGAAACGGTGAAGGAACGTCAGAGGGGGGAGGGGGGTGTGCACTTTAAATTTGAGAAAAATTGAATTTTTTCAGTGATTTTCGCGTGTAAAAGGCGCGAAAATATGTCAAAAAATTTGGAAAAAATTTGGATAGGTACGGCGCGGGAGGACCTACGCAACGATACCAATAAACCCTCAATCGAAGTGAGGTAAGTCGGTTTAATAAATTTTTTAAAGTTTTATAAGTCAAAATTTCAGGCTGATTTTCAGGTGTCAAAATATTATTAAATAAGTTAATTTTAGTGTTTCTATTACTAATTGAGTCAGATCTACTGTGTTTATAAGTTTCAGCCTTATGTAAGATGTTTTGAAAAATTCAATTTGTATGAAGAATATTCTAAGTCTCTCGAGCTTAGGTGGATTTCGTATTTATATGAGACTATATGAAATAGGTATTTTCAATTTTTTTTTCAGTTTCTACTGCTCCGATTCGGGCGAAACTGGTGTCCAACGTTCGGGCTCCACAAGGCCTTCGAAACGGTGAAGGAACGTCAGAGGGGGGAGGGGGGTGTGCACTTTAAATTTGAGAAAAATTGAATTTTTTCAGTGATTTTCGCGTGTAAAAGGCGCGAAAATATGTCAAAAAATTTGGAAAAAATTTGGATAGGTACGGCGCGGGAGGACCTACGCAACGATACCAATAAACCCTCAATCGAAGTGAGGTAAGTCGGTTTAATAAATTTTTTAAAGTTTTATAAGTCAAAATTTCAGGCTGATTTTCAGGTGTCAAAATATTATTAAATAAGTTAATTTTAGTGTTTCTATTACTAATTGAGTCAGATCTACTGTGTTTATAAGTTTCAGCCTTATGTAAGATGTTTTGAAAAATTCAATTTGTATGAAGAATATTCTAAGTCTCTCGAGCTTAGGTGGATTTCGTATTTATATGAGACTATATGAAATAGGTATTTTCAATTTTTTTTTCAGTTTCTACTGCTCCGATTCGGGCGAAACTGGTGTCCAACGTTCGGGCTCCACAAGGCCTTCGAAACGGTGAAGGAACGTCAGAGGGGGGAGGGGGGTGTGCACTTTAAATTTGAGAAAAATTGAATTTTTTCAGTGATTTTCGCGTGTAAAAGGCGCGAAAATATGTCAAAAAATTTGGAAAAAATTTGGATAGGTACGGCGCGGGAGGACCTACGCAACGATACCAATAAACCCTCAATCGAAGTGAGGTAAGTCGGTTTAATAAATTTTTTAAAGTTTTATAAGTCAAAATTTCAGGCTGATTTTCAGGTGTCAAAATATTATTAAATAAGTTAATTTTAGTGTTTCTATTACTAATTGAGTCAGATCTACTGTGTTTATAAGTTTCAGCCTTATGTAAGATGTTTTGAAAAATTCAATTTGTATGAAGAATATTCTAAGTCTCTCGAGCTTAGGTGGATTTCGTATTTATATGAGACTATATGAAATAGGTATTTTCAATTTTTTTTTCAGTTTCTACTGCTCCGATTCGGGCGAAACTGGTGTCCAACGTTCGGGCTCCACAAGGCCTTCGAAACGGTGAAGGAACGTCAGAGGGGGGAGGGGGGTGTGCACTTTAAATTTGAGAAAAATTGAATTTTTTCAGTGATTTTCGCGTGTAAAAGGCGCGAAAATATGTCAAAAAATTTGGAAAAAATTTGGATAGGTACGGCGCGGGAGGACCTACGCAACGATACCAATAAACCCTCAATCGAAGTGAGGTAAGTCGGTTTAATAAATTTTTTAAAGTTTTATAAGTCAAAATTTCAGGCTGATTTTCAGGTGTCAAAATATTATTAAATAAGTTAATTTTAGTGTTTCTATTACTAATTGAGTCAGATCTACTGTGTTTATAAGTTTCAGCCTTATGTAAGATGTTTTGAAAAATTCAATTTGTATGAAGAATATTCTAAGTCTCTCGAGCTTAGGTGGATTTCGTATTTATATGAGACTATATGAAATAGGTATTTTCAATTTTTTTTCAGTTTCTACTGCTCCGATTCGGGCGAAACTGGTGTCCAACGTTCGGGCTCCACAAGGCCTTCGAAACGGTGAAGGAACGTCAGAGGGGGGAGGGGGGTGTGCACTTTAAATTTGAGAAAAATTGAATTTTTTCAGTGATTTTCGCGTGTAAAAGGCGCGAAAATATGTCAAAAAATTTGGAAAAAATTTGGATAGGTACGGCGCGGGAGGACCTACGCAACGATACCAATAAACCCTCAATCGAAGTGAGGTAAGTCGGTTTAATAAATTTTTTAAAGTTTTATAAGTCAAAATTTCAGGCTGATTTTCAGGTGTCAAAATATTATTAAATAAGTTAATTTTAGTGTTTCTATTACTAATTGAGTCAGATCTACTGTGTTTATAAGTTTCAGCCTTATGTAAGATGTTTTGAAAAATTCAATTTGTATGAAGAATATTCTAAGTCTCTCGAGCTTAGGTGGATTTCGTATTTATATGAGACTATATGAAATAGGTATTTTCAATTTTTTTTCAGTTTCTACTGCTCCGATTCGGGCGAAACTGGTGTCCAACGTTCGGGCTCCACAAGGCCTTCGAAACGGTGAAGGAACGTCAGAGGGGGGAGGGGGGTGTGCACTTTAAATTTGAGAAAAATTGAATTTTTTCAGTGATTTTCGCGTGTAAAAGGCGCGAAAATATGTCAAAAAATTTGGAAAAAATTTGGATAGGTACGGCGCGGGAGGACCTACGCAACGATACCAATAAACCCTCAATCGAAGTGAGGTAAGTCGGTTTAATAAATTTTTTAAAGTTTTATAAGTCAAAATTTCAGGCTGATTTTCAGGTGTCAAAATATTATTAAATAAGTTAATTTTAGTGTTTCTATTACTAATTGAGTCAGATCTACTGTGTTTATAAGTTTCAGCCTTATGTAAGATGTTTTGAAAAATTCAATTTGTATGAAGAATATTCTAAGTCTCTCGAGCTTAGGTGGATTTCGTATTTATATGAGACTATATGAAATAGGTATTTTCAATTTTTTTTCAGTTTCTACTGCTCCGATTCGGGCGAAACTGGTGTCCAACGTTCGGGCTCCACAAGGCCTTCGAAACGGTGAAGGAACGTCAGAGGGGGGAGGGGGGTGTGCACTTTAAATTTGAGAAAAATTGAATTTTTTCAGTGATTTTCGCGTGTAAAAGGCGCGAAAATATGTCAAAAAATTTGGAAAAAATTTGGATAGGTACGGCGCGGGAGGACCTACGCAACGATACCAATAAACCCTCAATCGAAGTGAGGTAAGTCGGTTTAATAAATTTTTTAAAGTTTTATAAGTCAAAATTTCAGGCTGATTTTCAGGTGTCAAAATATTATTAAATAAGTTAATTTTAGTGTTTCTATTACTAATTGAGTCAGATCTACTGTGTTTATAAGTTTCAGCCTTATGTAAGATGTTTTGAAAAATTCAATTTGTATGAAGAATATTCTAAGTCTCTCGAGCTTAGGTGGATTTCGTATTTATATGAGACTATATGAAATAGGTATTTTCAATTTTTTTTCAGTTTCTACTGCTCCGATTCGGGCGAAACTGGTGTCCAACGTTCGGGCTCCACAAGGCCTTCGAAACGGTGAAGGAACGTCAGAGGGGGGAGGGGGGTGTGCACTTTAAATTTGAGAAAAATTGAATTTTTTCAGTGATTTTCGCGTGTAAAAGGCGCGAAAATATGTCAAAAAATTTGGAAAAAATTTGGATAGGTACGGCGCGGGAGGACCTACGCAACGATACCAATAAACCCTCAATCGAAGTGAGGTAAGTCGGTTTAATAAATTTTTTAAAGTTTTATAAGTCAAAATTTCAGGCTGATTTTCAGGTGTCAAAATATTATTAAATAAGTTAATTTTAGTGTTTCTATTACTAATTGAGTCAGATCTACTGTGTTTATAAGTTTCAGCCTTATGTAAGATGTTTTGAAAAATTCAATTTGTATGAAGAATATTCTAAGTCTCTCGAGCTTAGGTGGATTTCGTATTTATATGAGACTATATGAAATAGGTATTTTCAATTTTTTTTTCAGTTTCTACTGCTCCGATTCGGGCGAAACTGGTGTCCAACGTTCGGGCTCCACAAGGCCTTCGAAACGGTGAAGGAACGTCAGAGGGGGGAGGGGGGTGTGCACTTTAAATTTGAGAAAAATTGAATTTTTTCAGTGATTTTCGCGTGTAAAAGGCGCGAAAATATGTCAAAAAATTTGGAAAAAATTTGGATAGGTACGGCGCGGGAGGACCTACGCAACGATACCAATAAACCCTCAATCGAAGTGAGGTAAGTCGGTTTAATAAATTTTTTAAAGTTTTATAAGTCAAAATTTCAGGCTGATTTTCAGGTGTCAAAATATTATTAAATAAGTTAATTTTAGTGTTTCTATTACTAATTGAGTCAGATCTACTGTGTTTATAAGTTTCAGCCTTATGTAAGATGTTTTGAAAAATTCAATTTGTATGAAGAATATTCTAAGTCTCTCGAGCTTAGGTGGATTTCGTATTTATATGAGACTATATGAAATAGGTATTTTCAATTTTTTTTCAGTTTCTACTGCTCCGATTCGGGCGAAACTGGTGTCCAACGTTCGGGCTCCACAAGGCCTTCGAAACGGTGAAGGAACGTCAGAGGGGGGAGGGGGGTGTGCACTTTAAATTTGAGAAAAATTGAATTTTTTCAGTGATTTTCGCGTGTAAAAGGCGCGAAAATATGTCAAAAAATTTGGAAAAAATTTGGATAGGTACGGCGCGGGAGGACCTACGCAACGATACCAATAAACCCTCAATCGAAGTGAGGTAAGTCGGTTTAATAAATTTTTTAAAGTTTTATAAGTCAAAATTTCAGGCTGATTTTCAGGTGTCAAAATATTATTAAATAAGTTAATTTTAGTGTTTCTATTACTAATTGAGTCAGATCTACTGTGTTTATAAGTTTCAGCCTTATGTAAGATGTTTTGAAAAATTCAATTTGTATGAAGAATATTCTAAGTCTCTCGAGCTTAGGTGGATTTCGTATTTATATGAGACTATATGAAATAGGTATTTTCAATTTTTTTTTCAGTTTCTACTGCTCCGATTCGGGCGAAACTGGTGTCCAACGTTCGGGCTCCACAAGGCCTTCGAAACGGTGAAGGAACGTCAGAGGGGGGAGGGGGGTGTGCACTTTAAATTTGAGAAAAATTGAATTTTTTCAGTGATTTTCGCGTGTAAAAGGCGCGAAAATATGTCAAAAAATTTGGAAAAAATTTGGATAGGTACGGCGCGGGAGGACCTACGCAACGATACCAATAAACCCTCAATCGAAGTGAGGTAAGTCGGTTTAATAAATTTTTTAAAGTTTTATAAGTCAAAATTTCAGGCTGATTTTCAGGTGTCAAAATATTATTAAATAAGTTAATTTTAGTGTTTCTATTACTAATTGAGTCAGATCTACTGTGTTTATAAGTTTCAGCCTTATGTAAGATGTTTTGAAAAATTCAATTTGTATGAAGAATATTCTAAGTCTCTCGAGCTTAGGTGGATTTCGTATTTATATGAGACTATATGAAATAGGTATTTTCAATTTTTTTTCAGTTTCTACTGCTCCGATTCGGGCGAAACTGGTGTCCAACGTTCGGGCTCCACAAGGCCTTCGAAACGGTGAAGGAACGTCAGAGGGGGGAGGGGGGTGTGCACTTTAAATTTGAGAAAAATTGAATTTTTTCAGTGATTTTCGCGTGTAAAAGGCGCGAAAATATGTCAAAAAATTTGGAAAAAATTTGGATAGGTACGGCGCGGGAGGACCTACGCAACGATACCAATAAACCCTCAATCGAAGTGAGGTAAGTCGGTTTAATAAATTTTTTAAAGTTTTATAAGTCAAAATTTCAGGCTGATTTTCAGGTGTCAAAATATTATTAAATAAGTTAATTTTAGTGTTTCTATTACTAATTGAGTCAGATCTACTGTGTTTATAAGTTTCAGCCTTATGTAAGATGTTTTGAAAAATTCAATTTGTATGAAGAATATTCTAAGTCTCTCGAGCTTAGGTGGATTTCGTATTTATATGAGACTATATGAAATAGGTATTTTCAATTTTTTTTCAGTTTCTACTGCTCCGATTCGGGCGAAACTGGTGTCCAACGTTCGGGCTCCACAAGGCCTTCGAAACGGTGAAGGAACGTCAGAGGGGGGAGGGGGGTGTGCACTTTAAATTTGAGAAAAATTGAATTTTTTCAGTGATTTTCGCGTGTAAAAGGCGCGAAAATATGTCAAAAAATTTGGAAAAAATTTGGATAGGTACGGCGCGGGAGGACCTACGCAACGATACCAATAAACCCTCAATCGAAGTGAGGTAAGTCGGTTTAATAAATTTTTTAAAGTTTTATAAGTCAAAATTTCAGGCTGATTTTCAGGTGTCAAAATATTATTAAATAAGTTAATTTTAGTGTTTCTATTACTAATTGAGTCAGATCTACTGTGTTTATAAGTTTCAGCCTTATGTAAGATGTTTTGAAAAATTCAATTTGTATGAAGAATATTCTAAGTCTCTCGAGCTTAGGTGGATTTCGTATTTATATGAGACTATATGAAATAGGTATTTTCAATTTTTTTTTCAGTTTCTACTGCTCCGATTCGGGCGAAACTGGTGTCCAACGTTCGGGCTCCACAAGGCCTTCGAAACGGTGAAGGAACGTCAGAGGGGGGAGGGGGGTGTGCACTTTAAATTTGAGAAAAATTGAATTTTTTCAGTGATTTTCGCGTGTAAAAGGCGCGAAAATATGTCAAAAAATTTGGAAAAAATTTGGATAGGTACGGCGCGGGAGGACCTACGCAACGATACCAATAAACCCTCAATCGAAGTGAGGTAAGTCGGTTTAATAAATTTTTTAAAGTTTTATAAGTCAAAATTTCAGGCTGATTTTCAGGTGTCAAAATATTATTAAATAAGTTAATTTTAGTGTTTCTATTACTAATTGAGTCAGATCTACTGTGTTTATAAGTTTCAGCCTTATGTAAGATGTTTTGAAAAATTCAATTTGTATGAAGAATATTCTAAGTCTCTCGAGCTTAGGTGGATTTCGTATTTATATGAGACTATATGAAATAGGTATTTTCAATTTTTTTTTCAGTTTCTACTGCTCCGATTCGGGCGAAACTGGTGTCCAACGTTCGGGCTCCACAAGGCCTTCGAAACGGTGAAGGAACGTCAGAGGGGGGAGGGGGGTGTGCACTTTAAATTTGAGAAAAATTGAATTTTTTCAGTGATTTTCGCGTGTAAAAGGCGCGAAAATATGTCAAAAAATTTGGAAAAAATTTGGATAGGTACGGCGCGGGAGGACCTACGCAACGATACCAATAAACCCTCAATCGAAGTGAGGTAAGTCGGTTTAATAAATTTTTTAAAGTTTTATAAGTCAAAATTTCAGGCTGATTTTCAGGTGTCAAAATATTATTAAATAAGTTAATTTTAGTGTTTCTATTACTAATTGAGTCAGATCTACTGTGTTTATAAGTTTCAGCCTTATGTAAGATGTTTTGAAAAATTCAATTTGTATGAAGAATATTCTAAGTCTCTCGAGCTTAGGTGGATTTCGTATTTATATGAGACTATATGAAATAGGTATTTTCAATTTTTTTTTCAGTTTCTACTGCTCCGATTCGGGCGAAACTGGTGTCCAACGTTCGGGCTCCACAAGGCCTTCGAAACGGTGAAGGAACGTCAGAGGGGGGAGGGGGGTGTGCACTTTAAATTTGAGAAAAATTGAATTTTTTCAGTGATTTTCGCGTGTAAAAGGCGCGAAAATATGTCAAAAAATTTGGAAAAAATTTGGATAGGTACGGCGCGGGAGGACCTACGCAACGATACCAATAAACCCTCAATCGAAGTGAGGTAAGTCGGTTTAATAAATTTTTTAAAGTTTTATAAGTCAAAATTTCAGGCTGATTTTCAGGTGTCAAAATATTATTAAATAAGTTAATTTTAGTGTTTCTATTACTAATTGAGTCAGATCTACTGTGTTTATAAGTTTCAGCCTTATGTAAGATGTTTTGAAAAATTCAATTTGTATGAAGAATATTCTAAGTCTCTCGAGTTGACAGTTGATTTCTTCCATCCTGCCCTAGAGCAGGGGATCAGAATCGGGGCCTATGGGCCCCCTCTCGACGTTGCTGCCTCCGCTCATCAATATGAGCGGGTCGTTGGGGTGGGATATACCCGGGGGGATACAAACACCCGCGTCACACACCCCGGTTCCACAAAGCCGAGACATTAGGTCATAATTAGGCACACACCCCTCGCCATGGCGGGGGGTCAATCAATAGAAAAGGTTCGCCTTAACGCCAAAGACTTGCTGGCTTACGTCGCCGAGCATTTCCCCGTCGCACTTGAAGGACTCACGGAATACGTAGAGTGTGAGCAAATCGCGCAGTCCCCGGAGGTCGATGACCAAAGTGAGGCAGAGGATGTCGAGGAGGTCGAAGACGGCTCGGACGAGGAAATGGCCAGTGTGGACGGCTCATCCGAATCCGGGAAGTCGACGAGCTCCTCGGCAGATGAGGATTCGGTTTCCGACACCGAAAGCTCCAGCGGGGAGTCAAAATCCGCCGACGAAAACGACGGTTTCGAGACCGTCAAAACAAAAGCAGCTAAACGGAAAGCAAAAAAGGCGCTTAAGACGCCAGCAAAACGTGCCACAAGCACCAAAAAGACCCCCTCCCCGAAACCCGCGTCCCCGCGTACGGAAAAACCCGCCGCGCAGGTAGACAAAAAGGCCGCGCAGGTGGCCAACAACAAAACCGGTTCCGAAACCGGGCGACCGACCGACAAGACCAACAATGCGGTAAATGTCGCGAACAACTCCGCCCCCGGCTCGGTACCGCTACCGGCCGGAGTACGCAAAGACCGCCTTCCGCCTCCGATCGTTATACAGGAGAAAAAGGCGTGGAACGACGTTTCAAAATGGATGTTGGACAACAAAGTGCAGTTCGAATCTGCAAGGTCAACATCACAAGGCATACGGGTGCAGGTTATCACACCCAAAGATCATAGGGCCCTTACGGCACATCTAAGAAGCAAAACCGTAGGCTTCCATTCCTTCGCCCTCGAGGACGAACGCCAACTACGCGTAGTCCTAAAGGGAGTCCCGAAGGAAATCGAAACGGAGACCATTTATCGGGATCTTCAATCCCAAAACCTCCCCATAATTGCGGTACACCGCATGTTTAATAATTTCACTAAAAAGAGCTACGACATGGTCTTGGCCGTCCTCGAACGTACACCAGAGGGGAAACAAATATTTAATATCCGCTCGGTATGCCAGCTATCAGGCATTAAAATAGACAAGCCATGGTCTCGTGGCATTCCAGGGCAGTGTCATCGCTGCCAACTCTACGGGCACTCGGCCAAAAATTGCCATGCCAAACCACGGTGCGTGAAGTGTCTAGACGACCACGCAACCATAGATTGCTCGCGCAAGGTCCCGGACCCTGCCGTACCTCCCAGCTGCGTCTTGTGTGAGACCCAGGGGCACCCCGCAAATTACCGCGGATGCTCCAGGGCCCCACGCAAGACCGGCGGAAAGGGCGGCTTGACGCATAAGGCTTCGATGCCTTCCCGTCAAGCGCAAAACCCGACAGCCAGGCCTTCAGCCGCTCCTCAAGCAGCGTACGTACCGGCCCCACTGCCTTCCGCAAACGCGTGGAAAAAGCCTCTCCCTGAGACGCAAGCAGCTGCCATCGCAAACGCAGCCACGGCTCAACCGAGGAGACCTCATCCACAAGCGCCTCGGACCGCGCCTAGGCAACCGATGCCGAAAGCGACTCCCCAGGGGACGGACCCCTTGGAAGACGACATAGCGCTCGTGTTAGGATTCGTAAATACTTTAGATGCGAACGAAATCGCAGCCCTCGCGGGAGGGCTTAGGAACACGGACGGAGCTCCTCAAGCCCGTATTCAAATGGTTAGCCGACACACGAGGCTAATCGCCAAAATCATGCGTTTCAATACGCAAAATTATTAAACTCAAATGGCGGTCAGCAATAGTAATTTAATTAACGCGCCCGATTTAAGACTCGCGCGAGTCAAGCCGCGCTCTCTCATTATAGGTTATTTTAACGCTAACGGCCTTAACACGCAAATGGGGCTAGTCCGCGATTTCGTTAAAATAAAGACTTAGACTTATTTTTAGTACAGGAAACGTTTCTGAGAAATTGTAACAGAGATCCCAAGATAGCAAATTACCGCACGATTAGAAACGACAGAGACGGCGCCCTCGGTGGCACCGTCATCTTTTACAAAAAGACGCTTCACGTCGTCCCGCTCGTTCCGCCGCCGACGCTAACTAACATCGAAGTATCGGTATGTCAGGTTCACATGACTGGACACCCTCCAATAATTATTGCATCCACCTACCTCTCTCCTACAAAGGACTTACTCGAAGAGGACCTTAAATTATTATTTAGCATGGGGGACTCGGTTATTATAGCCGGGGACCTCAATAGTAAAAACACCAGATGGAATTGCAATAGAACGAACAGATCAGGAGCTACGCTCGCAAACATAGCAGACTTAACATCGTCTCAATTCGAGCTCCTCATCCCCCACACACCAACTAGATTCGGGCTAATAGGCCGCCCAGAAATTCTCGATATAGCCATCCTGCAGCGTATTGCTCTCAGGGTGCGCTCTATCGAAGTTATTCCAGAGTTAGACTCAGACCACAGACCCGTTATTGTTAAATTAGGACCTGAGAGTCCCTCATCTTTGTCTAAAATTAAAATTACCGACTGGTCTAAGTTCGCGGAACGCCTAGGCAATCCCGACGAAGACACTACCGACATTGACTCACCTGACAGACTCGACTCTGTGGAAGTAGCCGAGGCGGCAATCGTAGATTTAACAAACCGGTTAGGGAACACTCTCGACGAGTGTTCTAGGGAAATCACGGCAAATCCCGATGGATTCTTCAAGATCCCGCGCGATCTTCGCAAACTTATAAGGAAAAAGAACATCGCCACGAGGGCGCACGATTCTTTTCCTTCGCCCGATAACCGTAGGGAACTCTGGAGGCTCCAAAGACTGGTTCGAGCCCGGTTCGCGGACCTCAGAGAAGAACACTGGGATCACAAACTGTCCACAATTTCACCGTCGCACACAGCGTTCTGGCAACTAGCCAAATCCTTTAAAAACGATAACGTAGTAGAAATACCGCCATTAATCCGTCCGGACGGAACGACAGCCTCAGACGATCTAGAAAAGGCCGAATGCCTAGCGGATAACCTAGAGAGCCAATGCTCTCCCTCGGTACAACCGTGTGATCCAGATCACGTCGCCGCGGTGGACACACGAGTTGAAACATGGGCACCGTTACCACCAGTAGGCGATTACATCCGACCCACTTCCATTGACGAAGTCCAAGACATAATCAAGGGCCTTAAACCTAGAAAAGCCCCAGGATCCGATCGCATCACGAACAAGATCCTGAAAATCCTACCGATCCATTTGCTTTCGCTACTCGTAGCAATTTTCAATACACTCCTCAGAGAGTGCTCATTCCCCGATCAATGGAAGGAAGCCATAGTCATAGGCATTCACAAGCCACGTAAACCACGTACGTCTCCGTCAAGTTACCGCCCCATTAGCCTTCTCAGCTCAATGGGCAAAATTTACGAGCGTATTATTCTCGTGCGACTTCAGGCTGTTACAACAGCTAAAAATCTCATCCCGCCCGAACAATTCGGCTTTCGAGCCCAACATTCCAGCGTCCACCAGGTCCACCGCCTCACGGAATACCTGTTGATCCGATCCAGAAGGCTGACCTCGGCGGCGGTCTTCTTAGATATAGCCAAGGCGTTCGATAAAGTCTGGCATAACGGATTAATTTTCAAGCTCTTACAAGCTAACATACCAGATAGGCTCGTGCACATCTTACGAAACTATTTATCGAACCGCTCCTTTCGCTACAGGGTCGAAGGTACCCTCTCCTCGAGTAGGCAGATTAGGGCCGGAGTTCCGCAAGGATCAATCCTATCCCCGCTTCTGTACAACCTGTACACCCACGATATCCCTAGGCAGAGTGGCACAAACCTCGCCCTTTTCGCGGACGATACCGCAATTTTCACTTCCGGCCGCATCCCAGGCTACATAGCCGACCGCTTACAAGCGGCCATGGACCGATTAGGCGACTGGCTCACCAAATGGCGCATCGAGGTCAACCCCGATAAAAGTTCGTGTGTTCATTTCTCCGCTCGCCGTAATGACGACGCGCGTCGTGTCTGTTTGTTCGGCAAAACAATTCCGGCGGCCCTTCAGGCCAAATACCTAGGAGTCATTCTCGACAGTAAACTGTCATTTAAAGATCATATCACCTACGTTCGCAACAAAGCAGCTTTCGTAGTCAGTCGCCTTTATCCGCTCATCTGCTCTAAAAGCAAACTTTCGTTACGGAATAAGATCCGTATTTACAAGACTTGCGTTAGACCCATTTTCTCCTACGCCAGTGTAGTGTTCGCACAAACTGACCTAAGGAAACTCCAAATAATACAAAACCGTTTCTTACGCATAGCCACCGGTGCGCCGTGGTACATGCGTAACGTCGATCTGCACAGAGACATCAAAATAGACTCCGTCAAAGAGCACTGTCGAAAGCTGTCGAGCAGTTACTTCGACAGTGCCGCGACACATCCGAACCCGCTGGTAGTAAACGCGTGCTCATACGTCAAACGTCCGGGCTTGGGGCCGACCCGAAGACCCAGGGATATTCTAACCGATGATGCTGACCCCATCACAAAAGCGAACGACGCTAGACATGTAGGTAGGACTACACACCGACGCACACACACACGCTACATACACCGTCCCCGCCGGTGGAGACGAGGTCCCAGTTTTTCTGTGGCCCAATCGCGCCTAGGCGCGAGAGGAGCCCGCAATTAAAATTCCAATAGGGCATCAAGAGCCCTACCCAGTAGGCCTAGCTCGGACTGAGCGAAGCAAAGTCCCCCACTACAAACGGTGTACGCAAGTCGCGGTCCGAGTCTCACAGGAGACGCCCTTGCGACACCGTGATCTCATTTGTTGGCGCCTTCGATGGCGCCATAGCTAAGGTCAGAGCTCTTTAAGCTCGGCCTCCCAAAGCCCGGTGACGCTGTAGAGGCCAATAGGGCCAACAGCATACTACACATTCGAAAATGGAAAATGGAAATGGAACACCCGCGTGATAAAGTCGCGGGTGTAGGGGGAAAGGGGCGCGGGCGGGATGAGCGATGTGCCACCTGGGCGGTCAACCCAGCCGGGTGAGACCCCCGGTTGCCCGGGGGAGGCCCAGCTTAGGCGACCAGCGACCGAGGCGGCCGCTCAGGAGTCGGATTTAGGGGTGCGGGGGGAGGTCATGTGGATCATACCTATAGGCATCTGGCAATCGAGTGCGCCGTCGCGGCGATTTCTTATATGCAGAGCGCGGCGGTGCTTCCGCCTCGACGCTGCGGCGTTCCGGAGGCTGTGGGTTCTTGACTCAGCCATTGATAATGTTCTTCATCGCCTCAAGGATGCTCAGAACTGGGTCCTTGCCCTCTCTGAGCGCAACAAGGACGTCCTTGAGGGTGTTCAGTGCCATATCAATGGCGAGTTGGGCCGGCTCGGTCGTCGGTGTTTTCTTGCCGGCGTTAGCCGACTTAGACGGCTGGGGGGCGGGGCCTAAAGTAGGGACCGCCTTGTTAGGTCCCTGACTTTTATTCCGCCTACCGCTGCGCTTCTTTTGTCTCCGGCCTCCTCTCACTGTTGCGGGGTTGGCCGGGGCCATCAGGCTGGGGGCCTGGGCTTCAGTGGCGACTGTATTGGCGCCGACGGGTGCTACGCCGGGTTTTACACGGCGCTGTGGCTCCAGTTGCGTGAGTGCAACCGTGCCGGCTCTCTTATTTGCTGCTTCGCGCCTAAACTGCGGGCACTCTGTGAAGTTAGCCGGGTGGGCTCCCCCGCAGTTGGCGCAAGTGGCGGCGGTCTCCAGGGGCCTCGGGCATTGGTGCGCGAGGTGCTCTTCCCCGCACCTCACGCACGCCAGGCGTCTGTGGCACCCGTGGCTCGAGTGGCGGAAGGCCTGGCAGCGATGACACTGCGCAGGCCCCCTCTTCTTACTTCTCCAGGCTTCAATTCTGATACCCGGCATACACATCAACTCAGTGACGTTGTAGATGCCGGGTATCGGGTCCGGGGTGTTGGCAAGGATAGCGAAGAAAACGCACCCCGGCCTCCCCTTCCTTGCCTTTATAGGGCGGACGTACTCGGCCCTAAAGCCGACCTCCGCCAGGGCCTCTGAGATTTCTTCAGGCGTCGTAGTGAGCGGTAGCCCTCTGATGGCTACCTTTTTACTTTTCTCCGCTGGCAGGGCGTACGAAAACCAAGACAGCGGTTGGGTTTTCTCAAGCTCGGAGAGGTACCGCTGTACGATGCGGTACTCTTCCTCCGAGCTGGGCGTAAATCTAACGCCGCGTCCGAAGGGTCGAGCGTTGGGGGCGTGGCCGATTTTCTCTTTGAGCGTCCTGAAGTGGGACGCCCAGTCGGGAAGAACTTCGACGACCAGCGGCGGCATTCGTGGTGTTGCAGGCGGAGCGGGGGCCCCGGCGGCGGACGTCTTCGGTTGGCTAGGGCCGGCTCTGAGGGCGTCGGCGAATGTAGCCGAGCCAGCGGCGGGCTCGCTAGAGGTTGTAGCGGGGGCGACTGGGCCGGGGAAGACGGCCTGTGCGCTAGTGGTAGCGGCTTCCGATTCGCGCGCCTCACGGGCACGCAGGCGAGGGTCGCGAGAGAGGACTCCTGGGCGCGGGGCGGTGCAGATCCTCTTGGGGGCTTCCATCACCGAGGCCTCGTCCGCGGGCCTGGGTCTTCTTACGGGCGTCGTCTGGGGTAGGGGGTCCGTACATACCCCCGCTGGTACGGGCTCTCGCCCTGCGGAGCGGTGGAGTTCCCTACCCTTGTCGTTGAGGAACATGGCAATATGTTCCATCAAGGACTGGGAGAGAACCCCGCTCTTCTGCAGCTGAGCGACGGCGATGAAGTCCGCGTTGAGCTGCGTTTCGGGCGAGAAGGCGATGTCCATTTGCGATGGCGCAGAGGGAGACCGCTTGGGTCTGGCGTCTGTAGTCCTGGCGGCAGGGCGGGAGGCCCGCTGCGGAGTCGGCTCTTGAGGAAGAGGCTGGGGCTGAGGCGTGACACGGCCCGCAGGAGGGGCGGGTGACACGGTCGGCGAGGCACCGGAAACACCGGCAGGACGCGCGGTAGTATCGCGCACCTGCAGTGTCCGGCAAAAATCCTCGATTGCAGCCTTCTTCTTCTTTGCTGTGATTGCGTCGGCGGCGGCTATGACGGCTCTTAGATGGCGTGCCTGGGGGTTTGGTTCCCAGTCCAAGTAAGTGGGCAATCTCCTGGGCGTGGCCTGATGCGGCGTCGAGGGGGGAGGAGCTTCCTCGGACCCCCTGTCAGATGAGGCTGGCAACTGTGCGCGCTGGCACGAGCTAGGTCGCTCGCGCAGCGAATCACGATCGCTCATTTTGCGGCTAGTTGTAGATGCCCGCTTCGGCAGTCATCGTTCCGGTTCGGCGACGATCGGCAAATCGGGACGGGATGTCAGAAGGGCGCGGCGCGCGGGGCGCGGGCGGCGACACGAGTGCTCACGAGCACTGGCGAAGCTCGGCGACTATTTATATAAATAGGGTCGAGATTCACTTGGCAGTATTTGGACTCGGGCCGTTGAGGTGTAAACACTAGGAGCGGGCAGGCAATCCAGTCTCTCGAGCTTAGGTGGATTTCGTATTTATATGAGACTATATGAAATAGGTATTTTCAATTTTTTTTTCAGTTTCTACTGCTCCGATTCGGGCGAAACTGGTGTCCAACGTTCGGGCTCCACAAGGCCTTCGAAACGGTGAAGGAACGTCAGAGGGGGGAGGGGGGTGTGCACTTTAAATTTGAGAAAAATTGAATTTTTTCAGTGATTTTCGCGTGTAAAAGGCGCGAAAATATGTCAAAAAATTTGGAAAAAATTTGGATAGGTACGGCGCGGGAGGACCTACGCAACGATACCAATAAACCCTCAATCGAAGTGAGGTAAGTCGGTTTAATAAATTTTTTAAAGTTTTATAAGTCAAAATTTCAGGCTGATTTTCAGGTGTCAAAATATTATTAAATAAGTTAATTTTAGTGTTTCTATTACTAATTGAGTCAGATCTACTGTGTTTATAAGTTTCAGCCTTATGTAAGATGTTTTGAAAAATTCAATTTGTATGAAGAATATTCTAAGTCTCTCGAGCTTAGGTGGATTTCGTATTTATATGAGACTATATGAAATAGGTATTTTCAATTTTTTTTTTCAGTTTCTACTGCTCCGATTCGGGCGAAACTGGTGTCCAACGTTCGGGCTCCACAAGGCCTTCGAAACGGTGAAGGAACGTCAGAGGGGGGAGGGGGGTGTGCACTTTAAATTTGAGAAAAATTGAATTTTTTCAGTGATTTTCGCGTGTAAAAGGCGCGAAAATATGTCAAAAAATTTGGAAAAAATTTGGATAGGTACGGCGCGGGAGGACCTACGCAACGATACCAATAAACCCTCAATCGAAGTGAGGTAAGTCGGTTTAATAAATTTTTTAAAGTTTTATAAGTCAAAATTTCAGGCTGATTTTCAGGTGTCAAAATATTATTAAATAAGTTAATTTTAGTGTTTCTATTACTAATTGAGTCAGATCTACTGTGTTTATAAGTTTCAGCCTTATGTAAGATGTTTTGAAAAATTCAATTTGTATGAAGAATATTCTAAGTCTCTCGAGCTTAGGTGGATTTCGTATTTATATGAGACTATATGAAATAGGTATTTTCAATTTTTTTTCAGTTTCTACTGCTCCGATTCGGGCGAAACTGGTGTCCAACGTTCGGGCTCCACAAGGCCTTCGAAACGGTGAAGGAACGTCAGAGGGGGGAGGGGGGTGTGCACTTTAAATTTGAGAAAAATTGAATTTTTTCAGTGATTTTCGCGTGTAAAAGGCGCGAAAATATGTCAAAAAATTTGGAAAAAATTTGGATAGGTACGGCGCGGGAGGACCTACGCAACGATACCAATAAACCCTCAATCGAAGTGAGGTAAGTCGGTTTAATAAATTTTTTAAAGTTTTATAAGTCAAAATTTCAGGCTGATTTTCAGGTGTCAAAATATTATTAAATAAGTTAATTTTAGTGTTTCTATTACTAATTGAGTCAGATCTACTGTGTTTATAAGTTTCAGCCTTATGTAAGATGTTTTGAAAAATTCAATTTGTATGAAGAATATTCTAAGTCTCTCGAGCTTAGGTGGATTTCGTATTTATATGAGACTATATGAAATAGGTATTTTCAATTTTTTTTTCAGTTTCTACTGCTCCGATTCGGGCGAACTGGTGTCCAACGTTCGGGCTCCACAAGGCCTTCGAAACGGTGAAGGAACGTCAGAGGGGGGAGGGGGGTGTGCACTTTAAATTTGAGAAAAATTGAATTTTTTCAGTGATTTTCGCGTGTAAAAGGCGCGAAAATATGTCAAAAAATTTGGAAAAAATTTGGATAGGTACGGCGCGGGAGGACCTACGCAACGATACCAATAAACCCTCAATCGAAGTGAGGTAAGTCGGTTTAATAAATTTTTTAAAGTTTTATAAGTCAAAATTTCAGGCTGATTTTCAGGTGTCAAAATGTTATTAAATAAGTTAATTTTAGTGTTTCTATTACTTATTGAGTCAGATCTACTGTGTTTAAAAGTTTCAGCCTTATGTAAGATGTTTTGAAAAATTCAATTTGTATCGGTTTGGTTAGGTTAGGTTAGGTTAGGTTAGGTTAGGTTAGGTTAGGTTAGGTTAGGTTAGGTTAGGTTAGGTTAGGTTAGGTTAGGTTAGGTTAGGTTAGGTTAGGTTAGGTTAGGTTAGGTTAGGTTAGGTTAGGTAGGTTAGGTTAGGTTAGGTTAGGTTAGGTTAGGTTCCCAAGGGAGTTGCTGGTCCTCCTACTGGGCGCGTCCCCAGGTGGCGGATAGGGGAAACCACTCGCTCTTGCGGGCGGGTGGACCGGGAGTTTTTCCCGGCGCGGACCAAAACCAGCGAGGCATGGGCGTGCCTTTAGTCCATCGTTATGGACACGGCCTAGGGGAGCACACCCCGACAGAAAAGCTAAAGCTGTGGATCAGCAAACCAAACAACATGTCGGCAAGTCAAAATTCTTTAATACCGCAGGAGGGTACCAGCAATGGAGAATCCCTCCGTGCTACGGCACGCAAGCCCCACGAATCTGCGGGGGGCAAAGGCTTACGATGTGTTGCGGGGAAAGGGCCCGAGAAGGGCGGAGAGAGTGTGGTGGCTGCGGAAGGCGGCGTCGAGGGGAGGCCCGAGAGGGGCGGTGCTGTTGCAGTGGCCGAGCAGGGTGGAGTAGTTGTGATGGCCGAGGAGAATGAAGCAGTCATGGTGCCTGTTAAGGGCATAGTTGAAACTGACGCATCTGTTATAGGTGCTGTTGAGGCTTCTGTGCCTTGCAGTGGAGGTGTGGCATTAAAAAGTGCTAAAGTAGTTATTGAGCGGCTGGACCTGGCGGAATGTGCTTCTGCAATCAGTGGGAGGTCTCGTTCGGTCTCAATATCATCTCGGGGTCGCTTCTGGGTGGCCTCAGAATCAGAGGCGGAAAGCTGCATATCCATGGAATCGCAGAAATCGAGCACGATTATAGGGAGCAGGAAATACCGCAAGAGACCTAGGAGTGAGTATAATAACTCCGGCTCTTCTGGGACTGAGGAGTTAAGTGAGAGGCCGAAGGTCAAAGTTGCTGCGGTTAGGCGTCGAAAACTGCGGCATGATGCAGAGAAGGAAGACGCCAATATTGTGAAAACGGTGCAGAGGGCAAACTCCAGGCTCTCAGACACCCCAGGCTTGGTAAGGCCGAAAATAGATGGCCCGTTGGTGCAAGACCTGCAGCACCAAGTTACAGATAGCTTGGCAATAATTAATAAGGTGGCCAGCAGGTCCGGCAACCTTAAGGGCACTTTTACAAAAGCCCTTAAGGAGGCCGCTGGCGCCATCAATACGGCGGTGGAAATCTTGGCCAATAAGACTGCCAACGAAGAGGTGACTCAGTTACGCGCGGCGAACACCCGCCTAACTGAAGAGCTTTCTGAGTTGCGCAAAGAGATGGCCCTTATGAGAGCTGACCTAGAGCGCTCTAGAGTCGTGAGGCGGGAACCCGGAGTTGAAGGGAGAAAGGAGGACGTGGCTCGTTCAGTAATGGTGCAGGTGAGCACATTGCTGAACACGCGGCTGGCGGCGCTGGAAGACAGGCTACTTCCGGCGAAACCAGTACGTCCTCCATTGGCGGCGGATAGGAAGCGCCGGGCGGCCGTCTCAGGGGTAGTGGCGGAGCCTACTGTTGCGACCCTGATGGCACCCGCAAACCCGCCTCCGAACAAGAAGCAGGCTACAAAGAAAAATAAGGCGGCGACAAAAGCCCAAAAACCGACGCCAGTGGAGCCACGACCTCTGCCTCCTGCTCCGGCTCAATTGACCGAGGGTTGGAGCGTCGTTGTACGTAAGGGTAAGGGGAAATCGAAGGCAACGGCAGCCCAGGCGAAGCAGAGCACGCAAAGGGCGAAGCCTGCTAGCCGCCCAAAGCTGCGTCCGCCTCGATCGGCGGCGGTGACACTCACGTTGCAACCGGCCGCCGCCCAAAAAGAGATGTCTTATCGCGACGTCCTTACCCAGATCAAGCAGGCGGTGAAATTGGAGGATCTGGGTATTGAGGACGTGCGACTTAGGGTTGCATCTACTGGTGCCAGGGTTCTGGAGTTACCTGGCACCAATAGCGGCGAGAAGGCGGATGCCCTAGCCCAACGGCTGCGTGGGATACTGGACGCGAGTGACGTGCTGGTCGCAAGACCGGTGAAGTGTGCAGAGTTGAGGGTCAGTGGCCTAGACGACTCTGCTACTTCGGAGGAGGTGGCGCAAGCCGTGAGCCGCGTTGGTGGTTGCGATGTCGGGTCGATCAGAGCAGGTGAGATCCGGCAGGACCGCAACGGCTTGGGCACAGTGTGGGTCCGCTGCCCAATTATGGCAGCAAAAAAGGTCAGTGGGTCGCGGCTCCTCGTGGGATTCGTGTCAGCGCGGGTGCAACTGTTGCAAGAGCGAGTTCGGCGTTGTTTCCGCTGCCACGACATTGGCCATGTGGCAGCGAAGTGCAGCAGTGCGCTGGACAGGAGTCAGCAGTGCTTCAGGTGCGGCCAAGCCGGGCACAAACAACACCAGTGCTCGGCGGCACCTCACTGCCCGGTCTGCGAGGCGGCAGAACAGCCCGCAGACCATAAGGTGGGAAGCGCTGCATGCGCCAGAGCCGGCACCTCAAGAAAGAGGAGGGAAGGCAGGAAGGGAGGGAGGGGGCCAGCGGTGCCCAAACCCAATGCCCCAGCCAGGCAAGAGGAGGTGCAGCACATGGAAGCCCAATAATGGCTCTCCATGTGTTGCAGGCGAACATAAACCACTGCGCCAGGGCCCAGGACTTATTGGTCCAAAGCCTGGCGCAGTGGTCTATTCAGGTGGCGGTTGTTGCGGAGCCCTACAGTGTCCCCGCACGTGATAACTGGGTCGCAGACAACACCGGGGTGGTGGCTATTATCACCCAGGTAGCTGCGGGCTCCCCGCCTTTCTCACGAGTCGAGAGGGGAGCGGGATGCGTCGCGGCACTTGTCGGCGATCTAGTTGTCGTCGGTGTCTACTTTTCCCCCAATCGAACTCTTGCGGAGTTTGAAGAGTTCTTAATCCGCTTGGGGGAAATGATAGACCGACATAGTCCAGCGGAGGTGCTGGTCGCGGGGGACCTTAACGCGAAGTCGAGCGTGTGGGGCTCCGCAACGACGACTGAGCGTGGTACGACGCTCGCGGAGTGGGTAGTTGCCTCTGGGTGTCTGTTCTCAATCAGGGGACGACCAACACCTGCGTGCGAAGGCTGGGCGGGTCCGTGGTGGACGTAACGTTCGCGAGCCCGGTCCTAGCGCGCCGTGTTCACGGTTGGCGAGTGTTGGATGATGTGGAGACTCTCTCGGACCATCTCTACATCCAATTCGAGATCTCCACTCATCCGACGGTGCCGTCAGCTGTAGGTCGCACCTCGCGAGAGGACGGACCGCGGTGGCAACTGAGGTGCCTCGACAAGGGACTTCTGGAGGAAGCTGCGATAGTGCAAGCCTGGCTGCCCCAGAGCTTGGCGTCTGCAGAAGACGCCGCAAACTGGGCGCAGAGGGCAATGACGCGTATCTGCGACGCGTCAATGCCCCGCTCCGGGCGCCGCCCTCAACGGCGGCAAGTGTACTGGTGGTCGGGTGAGATCGCTCAATTGCGCAACATCTGCATTGAGGCGAGACGCCTTTACACGCACTATCGCAGGCGGGCACGCCGGCAGCAGGAGGAGGAGGACCGGCTGTACTGCGCCTACGTCGAGGCGAAGAAAGCGCTGCAGGAGGAGATCGGTCGTGCGAAAGGCGAGGCGCACGACGAAGCTCTCGCGGGGATAGACCGGGACCCGTTCGGAACGCCGTACCGGATGGTGCGCGGCAAGCTCCGGACTTGGGCCCCGCCTTTGACGCAGACACTCCCGCCGGATACACTCCGAGGGGTGCTGTCGTCTCTGTTCCCGCAGCGGGTCAATTTTACATCTCCACCAATGGCCCGCCCTGCAGCGCAAGAGGAGGAAGACGAGAGCGTCGTACCAGAGGTGCTGGAAGAGGAGCTGGAGGAAGCTGTGAGGCGATCTCGGGGCAAAACCACCGCCCCAGGGCTCGACGGCATTCCCGGGCGCGTAGTTGCTTTGGCCCATTCTATCTTGGGGCCAAGCATTCGAGGGCTATTTACTGCCTGTCTGGCTCAAGCCATAATTCCACAGTGGTGGAAGACAGGCAGACTAGTCCTCATCAAGAAGGAGGGGCGCCCGGCGGAGTCAGCTTCGGCTTATAGGCCGATTGTGCTGTTGAGCGAGATCGCCAAGCTCTTCGAGAGGGTGGTAACGAGGAGGCTACACCAGCACCTCGAGAGGACAGGTCCAAACCTCTCGGACAGCCAGTATGGCTTCCGAAGTGGACGCTCCACGGTGGATGCCATACTGCAGGTTAACTCCCGTGCGCAGGACGCAGTGGCTCGGGGCGAAGGAGTCTTGGCGGTGTCTTTAGACATCGCCAACGCTTTTAACTCCATGCCCTGGCCCTGCATCAATGAGGCACTCATTTACCATCGGGTGCCTCCATACCTGCGCCGCATCATCGGGGCTTACCTCTCCGAGAGGTCTGTGACCTTTCCTGCAAGCTCCGGCTGGGGAGTTTGGGAGGTGTCGTGCGGTGTTCCACAGGGATCGGTGCTGGGTCCGATCCTCTGGAACATCGGATACGACTGGGTGCTTAGGGGTAGCACCTTGCCGGGGGTAAAGGTCCTCTGCTACGCTGATGACACGTTGGTCTTAGCGCAGCAGACCTATCAGAAAGGACCTATCGCGAGGCAGCAGTGCTCGCGACAGCTGGCGTGGCTCACGTCGTCGGGCGGATTCGACGGCTGGGTCTGAAGGTTGCACTAGACAAGTCTGAGGCAATCTACTTCAATGCTCCAAGGAGGGCCGCTCCACCAGAGGCCCACATCGTCGTCGGCGGTGTGACGATTGAAGTGAAGAGGAGCATGAAGTACCTCGGACTTGTCTTGGACAACAGGTGGAGCTTTCGGGACCATTTTATACGAATGGTCCCGAGGCTGTTGAAGACAGTGGGGGCCTTGGCGCGCCTTTTGCCCAACGTAAGTGGGCCGAACGCCTCGAGCCGTCGGCTGTACACCGGAGTGGTCCGATCGATGGCGCTGTACGGTGCTCCCGTATGGGCGGACGCCCTAAGCCGACAAAACGTCGCCTTGCTGCGGCGGGCGCAGAGGGTGATGGCCATCAGGGTGATACGGGGGTACAGGACCATCTCCGGTGAGGTGGCGTGTGTGCTGGCAGGAGTCCTGCCGTGGGACCTGGACGCGATTGCGTCGGTCTATTGCCGGCGTCGAGGTCTTGCGTCCGGGGCTTCGGCAAGGTCAGCACCACAGGAGGAGGTGCAGGATGCCGCATTTGAAGAGTGGGAGTCCCGGCTGGCAACACCAACCGCCGGCCGAAGGACGATCGAGGCAGTTCGTCCTGTTTTCTGTCAGTGGTTAGCGAGGCGTCATGGCGTCCTAACCTACCGCACCACACAGATACTCTCAGGGCACGGTTGCTTTGGGAGATATCTGTGTCGGGTCGCTGGGAGGGAGCCCGACACCCGCTGCCACCACTGCGACTGCCTCGAAGAGACGGCCCAGCACACGCTGGAAGTGCGCCCAGCATGGGCGTCTCAACGTCGCGCATTGCGCGACGTCATAGGGGACGACCTTTCCCTGCCGGCCGTAGTCAAGGCCATGGCCGGCAGCGAGACGTCGTGGGACGCGGTCTCTTCCTTCTGCGAGGCAGTGGTGCTCGAGAAGGAGGCGGCGGAGCGGGCGAGGGAGGCTTCTTCCGAACTCGCCGTCCGCCGCAAAAGACCGGGTCGCCGGAGGGCGGCACACGATCGCCGCCTTCCGCCCTAATCGGCCAGAGGGCGGTCAGCTTGGGGAAGCTGATCGCCTACCAACCTGGCCCGAGTAGGCGCGCGCAGGTTGCTCCCGCGCGCTACTCAGAGCAGGCCGTCGAGGGTGGCCCACCCCCTCCGACTCCGAGACGTGCCTAGCAGGCTCCCGTCGCCGAGGCTATGGACGAATCCATGGCACCCATAGCCCCGGCCTGTGACGGTCGAGGAGGAGCACCGTGAGGTTTTAGTGGGTAGTGTGGACGGCCTATATCTGCCGGTCCATTAGTCCCACATAACCCACTCGAGTCCCCACTCGGGTGGCGTACCCGTAAAAGGGTTTCCTCACGATAAAAAAAAAAAAAAAAAAAAAAAAAAAAAAAAAAAAAAGGTTAGGTTAGGTTAGGTTAGGTTAGGTTCCCAAGGGAGTTGCTGGTCCTCCTACTGGGCGCGTCCCCAGGTGGCGGATAGGGGAAACCACTCGCCCTTGCGGGCGGGTGGACCGGGAGTTTTTCCCGGCGCGGACCAAAACCAGCGAGGCATGGGCGTGCCTTTAGTCCATTGTTATGGACACGGCCTAGGGGAGCACACCCCGACAGAAAAGCCGAAGCTGTGGATCAGCAACCAAACAACATGTCGGTTTATAGGAATTTATTCATCCCGCAGGAGGGTCCCAGCCAGTCTGGAGAATCCCTCCGTGCTACGGCACGCAAGCCCCACGAATCTGCGGGGGGCCACATTCACCGATGTGTTGCGGGAGAGAGGCCCGAGAAGGGCGGAGTCTGTGAGGAGCCTGAGAAGGGCGGAGTTAGTGGAGAGCCCGAGAAGGGCGATGTTGGCGACGTTGTGCCTTCGGGCGCTTGTGATGTCGAGCACGAGAAGGGTGGAGTTGGTTTGCCCGTGGTGGCTGATACTGTGGCTGCAATGCCGCAATTAAGTGGAGTGGTGTTGAAGACACCAAAAGTTGTCCTGACAAGGCTGTCGTCGGAGTGCCTGTCAGGTCAAAGTGATGGTTGCAGGAGTCGTTCCTTGTCCACATCTTCCCGTGGTAGGTTTTGGGATGCGTCAGGAGGTGAATCTGGGACGGATAGTATGATGTCTGTAGAGTCACGGTCGGAGAAAACTAGGGCACTCTACAGAAAGGACAGGAAGAGACCCCGAAAGTCCCCAGGGAATTCCGGCTCGTCTGACGATGGTGGTGGTACCGTACGAAAGCCCAAGGTGAAGGCTGCCCTAAGTAAACAGCACGAAATTCGGTCAACCAATCAAGCCAAACGCGAGGAGAAAAGGATACGGGCAGAAAAAGAGATTGCCGATATTGCTCTAGCTGTAAGATCCAGGACCAGCTCAAGCTTGTCGGAAGTTTCAGAGATGCTGAGTGGGCCATCGGCTGCGCCTTTGGTATCTGATTTACGGAGTCAAGTCTCTGACAGCTTGGCTATAATCAATAGGGTCGCAAGCAAATCGGGGAACCTTAAGGGCACCTTTACAAAAGCCCTTAAGGATGCGGCTGGTACCATAAATGCAGCCATGGATACAATGGCCCAAAGAACGGCTTCTGAGGAGGTAAGGCATTTGCGTGAAGCTAATGCTCGATTGCAAGGAGAGTTGACTGAGCTCCGTAGAGAAATGGGTCTTCTGCGAGCGGAGCTGGAGCGATCGAGAATAGCAGCGCAGCCAAAAGAGGTGGGAGTTCAATTCAACGTAGACGACCTTGTGCGCACCGTAATGGTGCAAGTAGGCACAATGGTAAACACCAGGCTCGAGGCTCTGAAAGATCGTCTCCCACCAGAGAAGAGGCTGCGCCCACCGCTAGCTGCAGATAGGCGCCAAGAGGCCGCTCAGAAACGGGTTGAAGTCGAGCATGCTGTGACGACTCTAATGTCACCGGCTAACCCAGCACCAAAAGCGCAGGCGGGTAAAAAGCCTAAAAAGATAGGTACAAAGAAGGCTGTGTCAACATCAGCCGTTCCTGTAGCCGAGACGCGCCAATTACCAACAGCCCCGGCAGAATTGACTGAGGGTTGGAATGTGGTTGTCCGCAGGGGCGCTAAGAAAAAGGCGGCCGCGAATGAAAGAAAGACTGCGCCGAAGGTGGCTTCTAAATCGCCGAGAGAGCCAAAACTACGGATTCCTCGTTCTGCAGTAGTGGCGATCAAGGTGCAACCAGCCGCCGCCGAGAAGGTCACTTACTGTGACATTCTTACCCGGGTCAGAGAGCATGTCAAACTCGAAGACCTAGGTATCGATGACCTTCGGTTCCGCGTCGCACAGACTGGTGCCAGGATGTTAGAATTGCCTGGAACCAATAGCAGCGATAAGGCGAACGCGCTGGCCGAAAAGCTGCGTGATGTGCTAAACCCAGAGGAAGTCCACGTGTCAAGGCCAATGAAGTGCGCAGAGTTGAGGATAAGTGGCCTTGACGACTCTGCTTCTTCTGACGACGTCGCGGTCGCAATAAGCCGAGTCAGTGGCTGCGCAATTGTAGACGTAAAGGTGGGTGAAGTTCGGCAAGATAGGTCTGGCCTGGGGACAGTATGGATCCGTTGTCCCGTAAACGCCGCAAAGAAAGTTAGTGGAGCGCGGCTTCTGGTAGGATTTGTTTCCGCTAAAGTGACGCTGCTACAGCCACGCGTACAACGATGTTTCCGGTGCCACGAAATTGGCCACGTTGCAGCGGTGTGCCGTAATGGTATTGACCGAAGCAACCAGTGCTTCCGTTGTGGCCAACCAGGACATCAGCAGCGTAGTTGCTCGGCGGAACCTCATTGCCCTGTATGTGAAGCGGAACAGAAGCCCGCTAATCACACGGCGGGAAGTGCCGCTTGCGTGAAAGCTGCAAGGGCTAAGCGAGGGAAGGGAAAACGAGCAAGGCCCATTATACCAGCCGGATCGATTGCCCCAGCCAGGCAAGAGGAGGTGCAACACATGGACACCAAATAATGGCTCTCCGTGTGTTGCAGGCGAACATAAACCACTGCGACAGGGCCCAGGACTTATTGGTCCAAAGCCTGGCGCAGTGGTCTATTCAGGTGGCGGTTGTTGCGGAGCCCTACAGTGTCCCCGCACGTGATAACTGGGTCGCAGACAACACCGGGGTGGGGACTATTATCACCCAGGTAGCTGCGGGCTCCCCGCCTTTCTCACGTGTCGAGAAAGGTGCGGGATGCGTCGCGGCACTTGTCGGCGATCTAGTTGTCGTGGGTGTCTACTTTTCCCCCAATCGAACTCTTGCGGAGTTTGAAGAGTTCCTTATCCGCTTGGGGGAAATGATAGACCGACATCGTCCGGCGGAGGTGCTGGTCGCGGGGGACCTCAACGCGAAGTCAAGCGTGTGGGGCTCTGCAACGACGACTGAGCGTGGTACGACGCTCTCGGAGTGGGTAGTTGCCTCTGACTTGTCTGTCCTCAATCGGGGGACGACCAACACCTGCGTGCGAAGGCTGGGCGGGTCCGTGGTGGACGTAACGTTCGCGAGCCCGGCCCTAGCGCGCCGTGTTCACGGTTGGCGAGTGTTGGATGATGTGGAGACTCTCTCGGACCATCTCTACATTCAATTTGAGATCTCCACTCATCCGACGGTGCCGTCAGCTGTAGGTCACACCTCGCGAGAGGACGGACCGCGGTGGCAACTGAGGTGCCTCGACAAGGGACTTCTAGAGGAAGCTGCGATAGTGCAAGCCTGGCTGCCCCAGAGCTTGGCGTCTGCAGAAGACGCCGCATACTGGGCGCAGAGGGCAATGACGTGTCCCTGTGACGCGTCAATGCCCCGCTCCGGGCGCCGCCCTCAACGGCGGCAAGTGTACTGGTGGTCGGGTGAGATCGCTCAATTGCGCAACATCTGCATTGAGGCGAGACGCCTTTACACGCACTATCGCAGGCGGGCACGCCGGCAGCAGGAGGAGGAGGACCGGCTGTACTGCGCCTACGTCGAGGCGAAGAAAGCGCTGCAGGAGGAGATCGGTCGTGCGAAAGGCGAGGCGCACGACGAAGCTCTCGCGGGGATAGACCGGGACCCGTTCGGAACGCCGTACCGGATGGTGCGCGGCAAGCTCCGGACTTGGGCCCCGCCTTTGACGCAGACACTCCCGCCGGATACTCTCCGAGGGGTGCTGTCGTCTCTGTTCCCGCAGCGGGCCGATTTTACACCTCCACCAATGGCCCGCCCTGCAGCGCCAGAGGAGGAAGACGAGAGCGTCGTACCAGAGGTGCTGGAAGATGAGCTGAAGGAAGATGTGAGGCGATCTCGGGGCAAAACCACCGCCCCAGGGCTCGACGGCATTCCCAGGCGCGTAGTTGCTTTGGCCCATTCTATCTTGGGGCCAAACATTCGAGGGCTATTTACTGCCTGTCTGGCTCAAGCCATAATTCCACAGTGGTGGAAGACGGGCAGACTAGTCCTCATCAAGAAGGAGGGGCGCCCGGCGGAGTCAGCTTCGGCTTATAGGCCGATTGTGCTGTTGAGCGAGATCGCCAAGCTCTTCGAGAGGGTGGTAGCGAGGAGGCTACACCAGCACCGCGAGAGGACAGGTCCAAACCTCGCGGACAGCCAGTATGGCTTCCGAAGTGGACGCTCCACGGTGGATGCCATACTGCAGGTGAAGTCCCATGCGCAGGACGCGGTGGCTCGGGGCGAAGGAATCTTGGCGGTGTCTTTAGACATCGCCAACGCTTTCAACTCCATGCCCTGTCACTGCATCAATGAGGCACTCATTTCCCAACGGTTGCCTCCGTGCCTTCGCCGCATCATCGGGGCTTTCCTCTCCCAGAGGTCTGTGAGCGTTCCTGGAAGCTCCGGCTGGGGAGTTTGGGAGGTGTCGTGCGGTGTTCCACAGGGATCGGTGCTGGGTCCGATCCTCTGGAACATCGGTTACGACTGGGTGCTGCGGGGTAGCACCCTGCCGGGGGTAAAGGTCCTCTGATAAGCTGATGACACGCTGGTCTTAGCGCAGCAGAGAACCTATCGCGAGGCAGCAGTGCTCGCGACAGCTGGCGTGGCTCACGTCGTCGGGCGGATTCGGCGGCTGGGTCTGGAGGTTGCACTAGACAAGTCTGAGGCAATCTACTTCAACGCTCCGAGGAGGGCCGCTCCACCAGAGGCCCACATCGTCGTTGGCGGTGTGACGATTGAGGTGAAGAGGAGCTTGAAGTACCTCGGACTTGTCTTGGACAACAGGTGGAGCTTTCGGGACCATTTTATACGAATGGTCCCGAGGTTGTTGAAGACAGCGGGGGCCTTGGCGCGCCTTTTGCCCAACGTTAGTGGGCCGAGCGCCTCGAGCCGTCGGCTGTACACCGGAGTGGTCCGATCGATGGCGCTGTACGGTGCTCCCGTATGGGCGGACGCCCTGAACCGGCAAAACGTCGCCCTGCTGCGGCGGGCTCAGAGGGTGATGGCCATCAGGGTGATACGGGGGTACAGGACCATCTCCGGTGAGGTGGCGTGTGTGCTGGCAGGAGTCCCGCCGTGGGACCTGGACGCGATTGCTCTGGCGTCGGTCTATTGCCGGCGTCGAGGTCTTGCGTCCGGGGCTTCGGCAAGGTCAGCACCACAGGAGGAGGCGCGGGATGCCGCATTGCAAGAGTGGGAGTCCCGGCTGGCAACACCAACCGCCGGCCGGAGGACAATCGAGGCAGTTCGTCCAGTTTTCCGCCAGTGGTTAGCGAGGCGTCATGGCGTCCTAACCTTCCGCACCACACAGGTACTCTCAGGGCACGGTTGCTTTGGGAGATATCTGTGTCGGGTCGCTGGGAGGGAGCCCGACACCCGCTGCCACCACTGCGACTGCCTCGAAGAGACGGCCCAGCACACGCTGGAGGTGTGCCCAGCCTGGGCGTCACTACGTCGCGCATTGCGCGGCGTCATAGGGGACGACCTTTCCCTGCCGGCCGTAGTCAAGGCCATGGCCGGCAGCGAGACGTCGTGGGACGCGGTCTCTTCCTTCTGCGAGGCAGTGGTGCTCGAGAAGGAGGCGGCGGAGCGGGCGAGGGAGGCTTCTTCCGAACTCGCCGTCCGCCGCAAAAGACCGGGTCGCCGGAGGGCGGCACACGATCGCCGCCTTCCGCCCTAATCGGCCAGAGGGCGGTCAGCTTGGGGAAGCTGATCGCCTACAAACCTGGCCCGAGTAGGCGCGCGCAGGTTGCTCCCGCGCGCTGCTCAGAGCAGGCCGTCGAGGGTGGCCCACCACCCCCGACTCCGAGACGTGCCTAGCAGGCTCCCGTCGCCGAGGCTATGGACGAATCCATGGCACCCATAGCCCCGGCCTGTGACGGTCGAGGAGGAGCACCGTGAGGTTTTAGTGGGTAGTGTGGACGGCCTATATCTGCCGGTCCATTAGTCCCACATAACCCACTCGAGTCCCCACTCGGGTGGAGTACCCGTAAAAGGGTTTCCTCACGATAAAAAAAAAAAAAAAAAAAAAAAAAAAAAAAAAAAAAAAAAAAAAGGTTAGGTTAGGTTTTTTTTTTTTTTTTTTTTTTTTTAATATAATGGCCCGTTTCTCCTCTGGCTTAACCAGAGACCTTTTTTACTTAGTGCTTTTATTATGTTTTTGTGGATTAGTACATTAAGCGGAAGGGATTGTACAATTTTTTTTAAGTGCATTTTATTACAGGTCAGGGGTTTTACATGTCTTTACTATTTTAGTTTTACTAGGTATTAGGTACGTCTTAATTTATGTTTCTTTTAATATTTCTTATAAGTCTTTTTTACATTACTTGCGTTCCTTTATCACAATACTTATTTTATAAAATACATCTACTTTATGTTTGCTTTCATTTCATAATACTTCTCATTAATGATTTCATTTGTGACTATATATTTGTTTTACAGCCAACATTTATGTACATATTTATCTATATAAGGTTTACCCACAAGTAGTAGTATAATAACAAATTACAGGTTTGTATAAATTCTTAACTTCTATTTCTATAATTTATTTATTTATTAAAGTACGGCCTATTTTATACATGTTTTAATATATATAATTTTTTTTTTTTTGTAAATTGGTTTATAACTATATTTGTTATTTTGTATCTTATATCTATGTACATATTTACTATATAAAGGTTTATACAGCAGTCGTAATTAGCAACATTGCCGATTGTGTACAAATACTTAACATCTATTTATAATTATTTCTATTACTATGAATGAATGAATGTTAATTTTTAATATATTAGTAATTGTTCTTATACTTTTATGAACTATATTTGATGACTTTTTTTTTTTTTTTTTGTTTATTATTATACAGATCTCTTATTAATATGCATATCTATGTATTCTAGGTTTATTATATATAAATTATATAATGACATAATTATATATTATATATAGAGGTTTCTTAGCTATGTAACTTTAATTATAACACTAAATCGGAAGTACATTTTTTTTTTTTTTTATTTTTTTTTTTTTTTTTGTTTTTTTTTTTGTTTTTTTTTTTTTTTTTTTATTATTATTATTATTATTATTTTTTTTTTTTTTTTTTTTTTTTTATTTTATATATGCATCTATATATATTTACTATGTATGAACACATATACCTTTTTTTTTTTTTTTTTTTTGTACTTCCGTTTCATACTATTCTCTAAGATGTGCATACACGAATATTCTAATTTTTTAAATATACTACTTTTTATTGTTTGGTTGTCATCTTTTCCTTCTGTGAATTTATTTGTTGTAACTTTCCAATAATTTGCCTGTTTACTAATATAGAATCCAGCTGTTTTAATTTTCCCTGTTATGTTGCTCGTGCTATTCTGTAGGAGAGGTACCTTGGTTGATGGATCCTTATACGCCTGGGTGACCACAGCAATTTTAGCAATATGCTGTAGTCGACCTTGCCAGTCTGTCCCATTTCCTCCTAACAGGACAACATTCGTCAAAACTGTTGTGATTTGTGCAGTCTAGCTTTGCGGCCGTGCAGTTTTGACACGTCGGCTCTTCACCTGCTATCCGTGCTGGACAGTTTGCCTTCATATGAGGGCCTGTACAGTGGCTGCACTTATCCAGGGCTTCAGTGCACAGCTTTTTGCCATGTCCGTACCCCAGGCATCTAGAGCACTGGATAAGGGGAGTCTGATCCTTGACCGCCACCCTTTGCAGGTCAATATGGACCCTCCCCGCGTCCGTCAGTGCTTTCCATATCAGGGGAGACACCTGGAGTACTATGTGGCTCTCCAGCTGGTTTCTGGCACGCCGCCGGTATCTCACGCTCACTCTATACTCCTCTTCCGCTATATGGTCCACGAGATGGGAATTTTGCACCTTGATGGATTTAATTATGTCTTCGTCTGTGTTGTAACTAAGTACATCCTTTATAATGATGAGTGGGTCTTTATTCTTCTTCGGCTCCATTGTCAACGCCGGCTGCCCTGCCTTGATCCTTTCCTGTACCTTTTCCAGGTCCTCCTTATTGGCGCAGCCTATGATGACTTTCTGATCTTTCGCCTTTCTTACTCGGTCCACTCTGATGCCGGTTGTCTTAGCCTCGACTGCAGTGCGGATTTTGTTAACCACGTCCTCGCTGGTGTCCCTGACGTCGGACGATGACACTACGATGGAGTGGACCGAGAGCTCGGCTGCACTTCTAGTCGGCGTTTGGCTAATTTTTGCGCAGCCATTTCCGCATAAGTAGGGCCTTCCCTCTCTTGGTACCTCTTTAAGCCTTCTCCTATTGTGCTCATTTCTCTCCTCATACTTCTCATTTCCTCCACTGACTCCCTTACTATAGCTTTCTGTTCCCTTATTTCTTCTATTATGTCTTTTGTTGTTCCTCCTTCAGCCCTTGTTTTTAATTGTTTGACTCTGTTTGTGAGAAGGGTCCTATCTTCTGTGAGTTTTAAGATGATCTCGTACATTTTCCCTAGATTTTCAATGACGGTTTCCTTTATTGTTGTTTTTATGTTCCCCGACTGTTCCAGGTGCAGCTTTGCTTCCTGGAACAGGCGGTTCGCTATCCCCTTTAGAGTCTCAGGCTCCTCCTCTGAGGCTCGGTCCTGAGGTGTTTCCCTAATAGGTAAGGCTTTTGGTACAATCTTCTTTCTTCCTTCCATTTCTGATAATAATTGTTCTCCTTTTTTTGCAGGTCCTGACATGCCGGTGGTTTTGGAGCTACTTCTCGTCGACATTTGTGATGGTAAGTGTAGAATATTTATTTATTTTAACAGTAGTTTGTAGTATTTTTAACAATTTGTCAATTATTTAGGTAAGAATATATAATATTATATTTATAACAATTTGTCAACTATTTAAGTTAAGGTATTTATAATCCTATATAAACTAGCTTACACTTTCTTAGTGAGTGGTGTAGAAGGCCACTGACCGTCTTATAATTCTAAAAATATAAAATATAAAAATAAAATATAAATTATAAAAATATAAAAATTTTTAATTCGCGTCGGATTTGAACCCCCGACCTCGTACACCTTTAGCACTGCGCTATAATGGTCTAAAATATTCTAACAAAACTAATTTTGTAAATTTTTAAATTTTTTAATTCGCGTCGGATCTGAACCCCCGACCTCGTACACCTTAAGCACTGCGCTATGATGGTCTAAATATTCTAAAAACTAATTTTCTAGATTTTTAAAATTTTTTTTTTTTTTTTAATTCGCGTCGGATTTGAACCTCCGACCTCGTACACCTTTAGCACTGCGCTATAATGGTCTAAAAAATTCTAATAAACAAATTTTCTAAATTTTTTAATTTTTTAATTCGCGTCGGATTTGAACCCCCGACCTCGTACCCTTTAGCACTGCGCTATGATGGTCTAAAATATTCTAAAAGCTAATTTTCTAAGTTTTAAAAATTTTTTAATTCGCGTCGGATTTGAACCCCCGACCTCGTACACCTTTAGCACTGCGCTATAATGGTCTAAAATATTCTAAAGAACAAATTTTTTAAGTTTTTGAATTTTTTAATTCGCGTCGGATTTGAACCCCCGACCTCGTACACCTTTAGAACTGCGCAATAATGGTCTAAAATATTCTAACAAAACTAATTTTCTAGATTTTAAAAAATTTTTAATTCGCGTCGGATTTGAACCCCCGACCTCGTACACCTTTAGCACTGCGCTATAATGGTCTAAAATATTCTAACAAAACTAATTTTCTAAATTTTTAAAATTTTTTAATTCGCGTCGGATTTGAACCCCCGACCTCGTACACCTTTAGCACTGCGCTATAATGGTCTAAAATATTCTAACAAAACTAATTTTCTAGATTTTTAAAATTTTTTAATTCGCGTCGGATTTGAACCCCCGACCTCGTACACCTTTAGCACTGCGCTATAATGGTCTAAAATATTCTAACAAAGCTAATTTTCTAAGTTTTTAAAATTTTTTAATTCGCGTCGGATTTGAACCCCCGACCTCGTACACCTTTAGCACTGCGCTATATGGGTCAAATAATGTTCCAAAATGAATTTTGTCAAAAATTTTAATTTTTTAATTTTTTGTGGGATTTGAACCCCCGACCTCCTACACCTTTAGCACTGCGCTATATGGGTCAAATAATGTTCCAAAATGAAATTTGTCAAAAATTAATTTTTTAATTTTTTGTGGGATTTGAACCCCCGACCTCATACACCTTGAGCACTGCACTATAGGGTACAGTCAAAAAGTTTTAAAAAGTGGCAAATGACAAGACGATTTTGCGCGAGAACCGAATCCCCGACCACCGCAAATCGTCCACTGTACGTATGGTTCTAATCAGATGTTGCAACTACACAATGGATTTTTACTTTATAGTTATTCTGTGGCTTTACTTATGAATTTAATTTTTTATTATTTTTACAATTTTCAAATTTTTTCTTCAAATTACTTTAATACAATTCTATTTTATATCTGATTCTATCTTTTATTATTTATTTTAATATTTTCAATTTTAAATTCTTACTCTTTTAGCAAAAATTTAGAGTTTTTACAAAATTTTTTATAAATATACAGGGAGACAAATCCGTACCTTGAGCCAATCTTTGTATATATATATTTGAATTTAATATGCAGTTTTTAGTTTACGTAATTCGATTTTAAAATTTACTTTTTTATTTATGATTGGATCAAAATGCGGTTTTTTCTAAAATGTTTGTTAGCACTAAAAAATAAGTCCTGCTGATTTTCAGTTTTCTTCGACTGCCAGGAGTAGGTTTTCTCGAAGTTTCCTAACCTAGATACCGCGTGGCGAGCACGTGGCGGGCGCGTGGCGATGCACCCTTGTCCACTAAAACGGCTATATCTCCGTTTTTTGTGAACGGATTTTTGTCAAAGTTTTTATGTATGTTCTGTATTAAATTCTACACTATTTTAGGCACTAAAAATGTTAGGTTATCACTGATAATTTTTTGTAATTTAGGTTTTAAAACTTACTGTCTTTACGATGTCACCAAAAATCCAGTTTTTTCACTGTAAATTTTTATTTTCGTCACTAATGATTAGTTCCAAGACACTTTTCTTACTGTACACTTCACCCTGGTTCTTTTGACACTATTCTGAAGCCTCTGCGTCTCTCCGCCTCGAAGTTAGCGGAATTGTCGATTTTTAGTTATGTTCGTTTTTCTCGGAAACCCCTTGGCGGAAAAATCCCAAATTTTGCAGGGTGGTATAGGCTTAGTTTGCGCTGTATTTGACACTAAAAAATTTGGGGGTCGTCGATCTAAAACTGACGCCGCACGCCAAAAACTGTGCAAAAAAGGCAAATTTTTGTTTATTGTTCGTAAAAACTTCAATTTTTCAGCAATAGTGTACTGAAAGGTCAGAATAATTTTGTCACACTGTTTTGTACACTCTCACTTGTCACTTTGTGCAAAATTTAGAATTTTTAAGATTGTCCTTCTATTTTATATTTAAATTTAACTTTTTGAAGTCGCGTTTGTTGCGTTATTTGTTAGTAAAATGCAGTTTTTTGGTGATAAATCCTTCAAATTTTGTCCGATTTTCACAATTTTTCACATTTACACTGTACTCGCGAGCGCGCTTCTTTTGAGCTATAGTACGTATTTTTATCACTTTTAAAGACTATTTTACGAAATTTGCTTGGTTTTTGCTTACTAAGAGCGCTTTGGACGCGTGTTGCGCCTACGGCGGTCTCAGCAGGACTCGGGTTAGGTTAGGTTAGGTTAGGTTAGGTTAGGTTTTTTTTTTTTTTTTTTTGGGTTGTTGAGGCCCAATACTTTAATTTATTATGACTGATGCCAGTCTACACTTCCAACCGCAGTCCTCGCTAATGTATACGGGCGGCCGGGGTCGGTTGTGTAAACATGCTTGACATTTATTATTATTAATAAACTTATGATAACTTTTTAACTTTAACATAGATACTTAATATATTTTTATTAACAGATATAAGTATGATTACTTTTCTTAGAATTAAGACACGACATTTAAAAGACACATTCAGATTACAACTTATTTTTAAAGACAAGAATTTATACTTTTTCGACAAGTTTCACATATTTTGAGACACAATTTCAAATAACAATACATATAATTACATATATATATAATACAATAGAATATTATATACAATTTAGATAATATTTTAGTAACAAATTTTAAGGAAATTTTTAATAATGTAATATTAACAAGAAAAATAATACAAATAGGTAAACTTAACTTTAGAGCAGATTTTATTAAAAATTAAATGCCATAATCAATTTTGCATTTTAATTGGTTTATCATGTGTTGGATGGTAGGACAATTATTAGAGGTTGCAGTATGATTTGAGTTTAGATTACTATTGGTTTTGCCATTGTATTTAGAACAGTTGAAACAAACGGGAGGTATATTTTTACTAACATTAGGACAATTAGAAACTTGATGAGTTTCATCAGAACAATGTGAACAAGGCCTACAGTCAGACACACAGTTTTTACTAATGTGACCAAACTGCAGACACTTGTAACATTGGATAAATGGTGAAAAGTCCCCCACAAAAACTTGTTGGTGGTCAGCGTTAAGCCTTCCCAGGTTGATCGCCTCGCGCCACACCGCTGGGCTTACTATAAAAACTGCATTATACAAATTTTGATTCTTATTGTTATTCCTTCTGAATCTGAGTTTAAAATCTTCTGGTTTTTAATTAACTGATTTATTGTAGGATTTTGCTGAGTAACTACTGTGGACAACTCCTCAAGGGGGATATCTTTTGAGACACCCTTGAGAATGAGCATGGGAAGAATCTTTTTGGCTGGCTCAGCGGAAATTAATGTGGATTCTTTTAATTGATTTAGTGTATCCTGACATTGAGATTCGTTCATAAATTCAACCCTTACTTTATTATTTGAAATGGCCTTGACACGGGTGGGGGCGTAGTTCTTCTCTCTGAAGGAGATGCTTTTCTTAAATTTGGTGATTGTATTTTGTGTATTTTCAGACGTTTCTACAGGAGATATAACAATGGCAGGCTTGTACTGAGACTTTGGGGACTTATCGACAATTGGGGTTCTATTGAAGCTATTTGTGCATAAGTTGGGCTATTATTTGCGGTAAGTTCAGATTTAATTCGGTTTTAAATTTATGGATCTCATCCCTCACAGCGGATATGATGTCCTCTTTTAACACAGTGTTATCGATAACAGGTGTAGGAGCTGGCGTATCGGGTGGTGGATCAAAATTGCCAGTCTCAATATGTGATTCTAGAAAGATATCAGCGGCTAAGCTGATTTCTTCTGCGGCTTCTATGATAAATCTTTTGTTTATTGAAGTAACGCTTTTATTCTCATGGATGGCATGTATAATGTGTCTGGCAAGAGTATCGACAACACTGTGCAAAGAGCGGAAATCCTTCACTGTGTTGGCTTGCATTGGTAGAGGTTTACGTTGAGCTTTATCTGATTTACTTTTACTTTTACTTTGGGATGCTTGTGGTTGTTGGGGTGGTTCATTGGACACTTCTTGTTCTCTGTCTGGGGACATCTCTAGTATTAGGGACGAGAAATCGGGAGTGCTGCATCTACTGTGAATACTCTCTGAATCTGGGCGAGACATTTTTTAAAATATTTTTAATGTATATAAAACTACACTATTGGTATACCCACCAAGTTTCAGAACGATCAGAGAATAAAAATTGAAATAAATGGAATAAGTTTACCTACCTGAGAGACTATAGGGTGAGGTGGGGGGGCGAAAAACTCGAAAACTACTGAACGGATTTTCAAAATTTTGGTGTCGATAGATCGGGCTCGTGAAGGCCTACGATCTGGTACTAGTCAAGTCCGGGTGGGGGGTTATTTGCGCGTTAAACGCTGAAAAACCCAAAATGTACGAAAAATCCGAGTTTTTCGCGCTAAAATAGCACGAAAATTAAAAATTACACAATTATATATATACACAGACGTAGAGCCAACTCGACCCTACGTTTTAAAACAAAAATGAAGAAAATCTATCGACTAAAAGTTATAAAAATTAAAATTAAAAATTATTATTATATACGAAATTTAAAATTAAATTCTAAGTTATTTATACAAAATATATATGAAATGATGTTTATTTACTAACAAACAAACATATTAAGACACAATTGGAAAATTTCAGTTGAATAACTTGAAGATTTGGTTGGTTTGGGAAAATTAATTCCCGACAAAATTTTACAAGTCCGCAGACCTTAGGTGGATTTCTAATATATGAATATAGGTATTTTCGAAAAACTCGAAAACTACTGAACGGATTTTCAAAATTTTGGTGTCGATAGATCGGGCTCGTGAAGGCCTACGATCTGGTACTAGTCAAGTCCGGGTGGGGGGTTATTTGCGCGTTTAAACGCTGAAAAACCCAAAATGTACGAAAAATCCGAGTTTTTCGCGCTAAAATAGCACGAAAATTAAAAATTACACAATTATATATATACACAGACGTAGAGCCAACTCGACCCTACGTTTTAAAACAAAAATGAAGAAAATCTATCGACTAAAAGTTATAAAAATTAAAATTAAAAATTATTATTATATACGAAATTTAAAAATTAAATTCTAAGTTATTTATACAAAATATATATGAAATGATGTTTATTTACTAACAAACAAACATATTAAGACACAATTGGAAAATTTCAGTTGAATAACTTGAAGATTTGGTTGGTTTGGGAAAATTAATTCCCGACAAAATTTTACAAGTCCGCAGACCTTAGGTGGATTTCTAATATATGAATATAGGTATTTTCGAAAAACTCGAAAACTACTGAACGGATTTTCAAAATTTTGGTGTCGATAGATCGGGCTCGTGAAGGCCTACGATCTGGTACTAGTCAAGTCCGGGTGGGGGGTTATTTGCGCGTTTAAACGCTGAAAAACCCAAAATGTACGAAAAATCCGAGTTTTTCGCGCTAAAATAGCACGAAAATTAAAAATTACACAATTATATATATACACAGACGTAGAGCCAACTCGACCCTACGTTTTAAAACAAAAATGAAGAAAATCTATCGACTAAAAGTTATGAAAATTAAAATTAAAAATTATTATTATATACGAAATTTAAAAATTAAATTCTAAGTTATTTATACAAAATATATATGAAATGATGTTTATTTACTAACAAACAAACATATTAAGACACAATTGGAAAATTTCAGTTGAATAACTTGAAGATTTGGTTGGTTTGGGAAAATTAATTCCCGACAAAATTTTACAAGTCCGCAGACCTTAGGTGGATTTCTAATATATGAATATAGGTATTTTCGAAAAACTCGAAAACTACTGAACGGATTTTCAAAATTTTGGTGTCGATAGATCGGGCTCGTGAAGGCCTACGATCTGGTACTAGTCAAGTCCGGGTGGGGGGTTATTTGCGCGTTTAAACGCTGAAAAACCCAAAATGTACGAAAAATCCGAGTTTTTCGCGCTAAAATAGCACGAAAATTAAAAATTACACAATTATATATATACACAGACGTAGAGCCAACTCGACCCTACGTTTTAAAACAAAAATGAAGAAAATCTATCGACTAAAAGTTATAAAAATTAAAATTAAAAATTATTATTATATACGAAATTTAAAAATTAAATTCTAAGTTATTTATACAAAATATATATGAAATGATGTTTATTTACTAACAAACAAACATATTAAGACACAATTGGAAAATTTCAGTTGAATAACTTGAAGATTTGGTTGGTTTGGGAAAATTAATTCCCGACAAAATTTTACAAGTCCGCAGACCTTAGGTGGATTTCTAATATATGAATATAGGTATTTTCGAAAAACTCGAAACTACTGAACGGATTTTCAAAATTTTGGTGTCGATAGATCGGGCTCGTGAAGGCCTACGATCTGGTACTAGTCAAGTCCGGGTGGGGGGTTATTTGCGCGTTTAAACGCTGAAAAACCCAAAATGTACGAAAAATCCGAGTTTTTCGCGCTAAAATAGCACGAAAATTAAAAATTACACAATTATATATATACACAGACGTAGAGCCAACTCGACCCTACGTTTTAAAACAAAAATGAAGAAAATCTATCGACTAAAAGTTATAAAAATTAAAATTAAAAATTATTATTATATACGAAATTTAAAAATTAAATTCTAAGTTATTTATACAAAATATATATGAAATGATGTTTATTTACTAACAAACAAACATATTAAGACACAATTGGAAAATTTCAGTTGAATAACTTGAAGATTTGGTTGGTTTGGGAAAATTAATTCCCGACAAAATTTTACAAGTCCGCAGACCTTAGGTGGATTTCTAATATATGAATATAGGTATTTTCGAAAAACTCGAAAACTACTGAACGGATTTTCAAAATTTTGGTGTCGATAGATCGGGCTCGTGAAGGCCTACGATCTGGTACTAGTCAAGTCCGGGTGGGGGGTTATTTGCGCGTTTAAACGCTGAAAAACCCAAAATGTACGAAAAATCCGAGTTTTTCGCGCTAAAATAGCACGAAAATTAAAAATTACACAATTATATATATACACAGACGTAGAGCCAACTCGACCCTACGTTTTAAAACAAAAATGAAGAAAATCTATCGACTAAAAGTTATAAAAATTAAAATTAAAAATTATTATTATATACGAAATTTAAAAATTAAATTCTAAGTTATTTATACAAAATATATATGAAATGATGTTTATTTACTAACAAACAAACATATTAAGACACAATTGGAAAATTTCAGTTGAATAACTTGAAGATTTGGTTGGTTTGGGAAAATTAATTCCCGACAAAATTTTACAAGTCCGCAGACCTTAGGTGGATTTCTAATATATGAATATAGGTATTTTCGAAAAACTCGAAAACTACTGAACGGATTTTCAAAATTTTGGTGTCGATAGATCGGGCTCGTGAAGGCCTACGATCTGGTACTAGTCAAGTCCGGGTGGGGGGTTATTTGCGCGTTTAAACGCTGAAAAACCCAAAATGTACGAAAAATCCGAGTTTTTCGCGCTAAAATAGCACGAAAATTAAAAATTACACAATTATATATATACACAGACGTAGAGCCAACTCGACCCTACGTTTTAAAACAAAAATGAAGAAAATCTATCGACTAAAAGTTATAAAAATTAAAATTAAAAATTATTATTATATACGAAATTTAAAAATTAAATTCTAAGTTATTTATACAAAATATATATGAAATGATGTTTATTTACTAACAAACAAACATATTAAGACACAATTGGAAAATTTCAGTTGAATAACTTGAAGATTTGGTTGGTTTGGAAAAATTAATTCCCGACAAAATTTTACAAGTCCGCAGACCTTAGGTGGATTTCTCTAATATGAATATAGGTATTTTCGAAAAACTCGAAAACTACTGAACGGATTTTAAAGATTTCGGTGTCGATAGATCGGGCTCGTGAAGGCCTACGATCTGGTACTAGTCAAGTCCGGGTGGGGGGTAATTTGCGCGTTTAAACGCTGAAAAACCCAAAATGTACGAAAAATCCGAGTTTTCGCGCTAAAATAGCACGAAAATTAAAAATTACACAATTATATATATACACAGACGTAGAGCCAACTCGACCCTACGTTTTAAAACAAAAATGAAGAAAATCTATCGACTAAAAGTTATAAAAATAAAAATTAAAATTATTATTATATACGAAATTTAAAAATTAAATTCTAAGTTATTTATACAAAATATATATGAAATTATGTTTATTTACTAACAAACAAACATATTAAGACACAATTGGAAAGTTTCAGTTGAATTACTTGAAGATTTGGTTGGTTAGGGAAAATGAATTCCCGACGGTTAGGTTAGGTTAGGTTAGGTTAGGTTAGGTTAGGTTAGGTTAGGTTAGGTTCCCAAGAAGCTGATCGCCTACCAACCTGGCCCGAGTAGGCGCGCGCAGGTTGCTCCCGCGCGCTACTCAGAGCAGGCCGTCGAGGGTGGCCCACCACCCCCGACTCCGAGACGTGCCTAGCAGGCTCCCGTCGCCGAGGCTATGGACGAATCCATGGCACCCATAGCCCCGGCCTGTGACGGTCGAGGAGGAGCACCGTGAGGTTTTAGTGGGTAGTGTGGACGGCCTATATCTGCCGGTCCATTAGTCCCACATAACCCACTCGAGTCCCCACTCGGGTGGCGTACCCGTAAAAGGGTTTCCTCACGATAAAAAAAAAAAAAAAAAAAAAAAAAAAAAAAAAAAAAAAAAAAAAAAAAAAGTTAGGTTCCCAAGAGAGTTGCTGGTCCTCCTACTGGGCGCGTCCCCAGGTGGCGGATAGGGGAAACCTCTCGCTCTTGCAGGCGAGTGGACCGGGAGTTATTCCCGGCGCGGACCAAAACCAGCGAGGCATGGGCGTGCCTTTAGTCCATTGTTATGGACACGGCCTAGGGGAGCACACCCCGACAGAAAAGCCAAAGCTGTGGATCAGCACAAAACAACATGTCGGTAATCAAGAATTTTAATCTACCGCAGGAGGGTACCAGCGAGTCTGGAGAGTCCCTCCGTGCTACGGCACGCAAGCCCCACGAATCTGCGGGGGGCTATGTTGTCCGATGTGTTGCGGGAGAGAGGCCTGAGATGGGCGGAGTTGAGGATGGGCCTGAGAAAGGCGGAGAGGCAGTTGTGCCAGGAATGGGTGGAGTTGAAGGTGCAGCGTTGGTGAAGTCGTCGTCTGTAGAGGGCGAGGTATAAGGGGTGGTTGAGGGGGGCCCTGTATTTGGAGAAGGTGTGCCTCATCACAGCGGATGCGTGATGATGGAGCCAAGAGTTGTGGTAGAAAGACTGGACTGGAGTGAGGGTGTTTCGATTGCGTCCAGCGGTCTTAGATCGAGACGTGATTCTGTCTCGTCTGGCGGAAGGTTCTGGGGGGCTTCTAAGTCGAAAAGCTCAGATACGGAGAGCCTGATGTCGGTCTCGTCACAAAGACCTGTAAGGGCATCGTACTTGAAGGAAAGAAGGAAGCGGCCCCGGAAAAGGAGTGACCAGTCAGGTTCTTCCGGTGAAGGGGAGCAGGACAGACCCGCGCCGAAAATGGTTGCAGGCAAGAAGGGAAGAGGGAGACCTAAATTAACTGGTCAATGCGCAGAACTAGCAGCTAAGGATAAGGCGCAAAAGGAGGCATGTCGGCTCAGGGTAGAGGAGGAGGTGACTGAGAGAACCATAGCCGTTCGAAGCAGAGCAAACTCGACTCTATCGAGTATGTCTTTGTTCTCGGAGCTGGACGTGGAAGATACCAAATTAACCTCAGATTTAAAGGTTCAAGTTGCTGAAAGTCTGGCGGTAATTCAGAAGGTCGCTAGCAAGTCCGGCAACTTAAAGGGGACCTTCACGAAAGCACTCAAGGAGGCGGCTAAATCTATAGCCTTAGCTGTTGATACGTTGGCACAGCGCACAGTCACAGAAGAGGTGGCTAACCTGCGTGCGCACAACAGTAAACTACAGCAGGATATGCAGGAAATGCAGAAACAAGTCAGTCTTTTACGGGCTGACCTTGATCGCAGTCGCTTGAAGGAGGTAACGGCTAAGACTCATAAAACTCCACTTGCTGCCTCTCAAAGTTACCAGTTAGAGGGACAGGATGAGCTTGCGAGGAATATCATGGTTCAGGTTGGCACCATGGTGAGCGCGCGCCTGGAGTCTATTGAAGACAGGCTTCTGCCAGCAAAGGTCCTGCGTCCTCCTCTGGCATCTAGCCGACACCATGTAGATGCCGCCAAGCCATCGGCGGCAAAGGTGACAGAAGCCAGAGTGACTACACTTATGGCCCCTGCCAACCCAGCCACCAAGAAAGGGCAAAAGTCTGAGAAAGGCAAGGGCAAGGGAAAAAAGAGCACCAAGACCCTAGCGGCGCCAGCTCCCGAGCCGCGTCCTCTGCCACCTGCCCCGCGCGATGTGACCGAGGGCTGGAACGTTGTGGTACGAAAAGGGAAGAAGAAGGCAGCTACAGTCCCAGCGAAACCAACACCACAAAAGGTGAAGCCTAAGCAGCCTAAGATGCGCCCTCCACGTTCGGCGGCAGTAACTGTAACACTGCAGCCAGCCGCCGTTAGTAAGGAGATGACGTACCGCGATGTGCTTGCCCAGATCAAGCAGACAGTAAAATTAGAAGATCTGGGCATTACAGACTTACGTCTCAGAGTCGCCTCCACTGGTGCCAGGGTTCTGGAGTTACCTGGCGCCAATAATGGGGAAAAAGCGGATGCCCTGGCTCAAAGTATACGCGGGGTGCTTGATGCCAATGACGTCCTGGTCGCGAGACCGACGAAATGCGCTGAGTTGCGGGTCAGTGGTTTGGACGACTCTGCAACTTCAGAGGAGGTAGCGCAGGCCATAAGCCGGGTCGGCGGCTGCGATGTCGGATCTGTGAAGGTGGGAGAGATCCGGCAAGATCGCAATGGCTTAGGCGCAGCATGGGTCCGCTGTCCCATTATGGCAGCTAAGAAGGTAAGCGCGGCGCGGCTCCTTGTGGGCTTTGTCTCAGCGCGGGGGCAATTGTTGCAACAGTGCGTCCGGCGCTGTTTCCGTTGCCACAACGTTGGGCACGTGGCAGCGAAGTGCAGCAGTGCGCAAGATCAGGAGCCAGCAGTGCTTCAGGTGCGGCCAAGGCCGGGCACAAACAACGCCAGTGCTCGGCGGCACCTCACTGCCCGGTCTGCGAGGCGGCAGGAACAGCCCGCAGACCATAAGGTGGGAAGCGCTGCATGCGCCAGGGCCGGCTATCGAGGAAGAGGAGGGACGGCAGGAAGGGAGGGAGGGGGCCAGCGGTGCCCGAACCCAAAGCCCCAGCCAGGGAATAGGAGGTGCAACACATGGAAGCCCAATAATGGCTCTCCGTGTGTTGCAGGCGAACATAAACCACTGCGCCCGGGCCCAGGACTTATTGGTCCAAAGCCTGGCGCAGTGGTCTATTCAGGTGGCGGTTGTTGCGGAGCCCTACAGTGTCCCCGCACGCGATAACTGGGTCGCAGACAACACCGGGGTGGTGGACTATTATCACCCAGGTAGCTGCGGGCTCCCCGCCTTTCTCACGAGTCGAGAAGGGGTGCGGGATGCGTCGCGGCACTTGTCGGCGATCTAGTTGTCGTCGGCGTCTACTTTTCCCCCAATCGAACTCTAGCGGAGTTTGAAGAGTTCCTAATCCGCTTGGGGGAAATGATAGACCGACATCGTCCGGCGGAGGTGCTGGTCGCGGGGGACCTCAACGCTAAGTCGAGCGTGTGGGGCTCTGCAACGACGACTGAGCGTGGTACGACGCTCTCGGAGTGGGTAGTTGCCTCTGGTTTGTCTGTACTCAATCGGGGGACGACCAACACCTGCGTGCGAAGGCTTGGGCGGGTCCGTGGTGGACGTAACGTTCGCGAGCCCGGCCCTAGCGCGCCGTGTTCACGGTTGGCGAGTGTTGGATGATGTGGAGACTCTCTCGGACCATCTCTACATCCAATTCGAGATCTCCACTCATCCGACGGTGCCGTCAGCTGTAGGTCGCACCTCGCGAGAGGACGGACCGCGGTGGCAACTGAGGTGCCTCGACAAGGGACTTCTGGAGGAAGCTGCGATAGTGCAAGCCTGGCTGCCCCAGAGCTTGGCGTCTGCAGAAGACGCCGCATACTGGGCGCAGAGGGCAATGACGCGTATCTGGGACGCGTCAATGCCCCGTTCCGGGCGCCGCCCTCAACGGCGGCAAGTGTACTGGTGGTCGGGTGAGATCGCTCAATTGCGCAACATCGGCATTGAGGCGAGACGCCTTTACACGCACTATCGCAGGCGGGCACGCCGGCAGCAGGAGGAGGAGGACCGGCTGTACTGCGCCTACGTCGAGGCGAAGAAAGCGCTGCAGGAGGAGATCGGTCGTGCGAAAGGCGAGGCGCACGACGAAGCTCTCGCGGGGATAGACCGGGACCCGTTCGGAACGCCGTACCGGATGGTGCGCGGCAAGCTCCGAGCTTGGGCCCCGCCTTTGACGCAGACACTCCCGCCGGATACTCTCCGAGGGGTGCTGTCGTCTCTGTTCCCGCAGCGGGCCAATTTTACACCTCCATCAATGGCCCGCCCTGCAGCGCAAGAGGAGGAGGACGAGAGCGTCGTACCAGAGGAGCTGGAGGAAGAGCTGGAGGAAGCTGTGAGGCGATCTCGGGGCAAAACCACCGCCCCAGGGCTCGCCGGCATTCCCGGGCGCGTAGTTGCTTTGGCCCATTCTATCTTGGGGCCAAGCATTCGAGGGCTATTTACTGCCTGTCTGGCTCAAGCCATAATTCCACAGTGGTGGAAGACAGGCAGACTAGTCCTCATCAAGAAGGAGGGGCGCCCGGCGGAGTTAGCATCGGCTTATAGGCAGATAGTGCTGTTGAGCTATATCGCCAAGCTCTTCGAGAGGGTGGTAGCGAGGAGGCTACAGCAGCACCTCGAGAGGACAGGTCCAAACCTCTCGGACAGCCAGTATGGCTTCCGAAGTGGACGCTCCACGGTGGATGCCATACTGCAGGTGAAGTCCCACGCGCAGGACGCAGTGGCTCGGGGCGAAGGAGTCTTGGCGGTGTCTTTAGACATCGCCAACGCTTTCAACTCCATGCCCTGGCCCTGCATCAATGAGGCACTCATTTACCTATCGGGTGCCTCCATACCTGCGCCGCATCATCGGGGCTTTACCTCTCCGAGAGGTCTGTGACCTTTCCTGGAAGCTCCGGCTGGGGAGTTTGGGAGGTGTCGTGCGGTGTTCCACAGGGATCGGTGCTGGGTCCGATCCTCTGGAACATCGGTTACGACTGGGTGCTTAGGGGTAGCACCCTGCCGGGGGTAAAGGTCCTCTGCTACGCTGATGACACGCTGGTCTTAGCGCAGCAGAGGAACCTATCGCGAGGCAGCAGTGCTCGCGACAGCTGGCGTGGCTCACGTCGTCGGGCGGATTCGGCGGCTGGGTCTGGAGGTTGCACTAGACAAGTCTGAGGCAATCTACTTCAATGCTCCGAGGAGGGCCGCTCCACCAGAGGCCCACATCGTCGTCGGCGGTGTGACGATCGAAGTGAAGAGGAGCATGAAGTACCTCGGACTTGTCTTGGACAACAGGTGGAGTTTTCGGGACCATTTTATACGAATGGTCCCGAGGCTGTTGAAGACAGCGGGGGCCTTGGCGCGCCTTTTGCCCAACGTAAGTGGGCCGCGCGCCTCGAGCCGTCGGCTGTACACCGGAGTGGTCCGATCGATGGCGCTGTACGGTGCTCCCGTATGGGCGGACGCCCTGAACCGGCAAAACGTCGCCCTGCTGCGGCGGGCGCAGAGGGTGATGGCCATCAGGGTGATACGGGGGTACAGGACCATCTCCGGTGAGGTGGCGTGTGTGCTGGCAGGAGTCCTGCCGTGGGACCTGGACGCGATTGCTCTGGCGTCGGTCTATTGCCGGCGTCGAGGTCTTGCGTCCGGGGCTTCGACAAGGTCAGCACCACAGGAGGAGGCGCGGGATGCCGCATTGCAAGAGTGGGAGTCCCGGCTGGCAACACCAACCGCCGGCCAAGAGGACGATCGAGGCAGGTTCGTCCAGTTTTCCGCCAGTGGTTAGCGAGGCGTCATGGCGTCCTAACCTTCCGCACCACACAGGTACTCTCAGGGCACGGTTGCTTTGGGAGATATCTGTGTCGGGTCGCTGGGAGGGAGCCCGACACCCGCTGCCACCACTGCGACTGCCTCGAAGAGACGGCCCAGCACACGCTGGAGGTGTGCCCAGCCTGGGCGTCTCAACGTCGCGCATTGCGCGACGTCATAGGGGACGACCTTTCCCTGCCGGCCGTAGTCAAGGCCTATGGCCGGCAGCGAGACGTCGTGGGGCGCGTTCTCATCCTTCTTCGAGGCAGTGGTGCTCGAGAAGGAGGCGGCGGAGCGGGCGAGGGAGGCTTCTTCCGAACTCGCCGTCCGCCGCAAAAGACCGGGTCGCCGGAGGGCGGCACACGATCGCCGCCTTCCGCCCTAATCGGCCAGAGGGCGGTCAGCTTGGGGAAGCTGATCGCCTACTAACCTGGCCCGAGTAGGCGCGCGCAGGTTGCTCCCGCGCGTTACTCAGAGCAGGCCGTCGGGGGTGGCCCACCACCTCCGACTCCGAGACGTGCCTAGCAGGCTCCCGTCGCCGAGGCTATGGACGAATCCATGGCACCCATAGCCCCGGCCTGTGACGGTCGAGGAGGAGCACCGTGAGGTTTTAGTGGGTAGTGTGGACGGCCTATATCTGCCGGTCCATTAGTCCCACATAACCCACTCGAGTCCCCACTCGGGTGGCGTACCCGTAAAAGGGTTTCCTCACGATGATAAAAAAAAAAAAAAAAAGTTAGGTTAGGTTAGGTTAGGTTAGGTTAGGTTAGGTTAGGTTAGGTTAGGTTAGGTTAGGTTAGGTTAGGTTAGGTTAGGTTAGGTTAGGTTAGGTTGTGCCCCCGTATGGGCGGACGCCCTGGACCGGCACAACGTCACTCTGCTGCGACGGGCGCAGAGGGTGATGGCCATCCGGGCGATACGGGGGTATCGGACCATCTCCGGTGAGGTGGCGTGCGTGCTGGCCGGAGTCATGCCGTGGGACCTGGACGCGACTTCTCTGGCGTCGGTCTATTGCCGGCGTCGGGGCCTTGTGTCCGGGTCCGCGGCAAGGTCAGCACCACAAGAGGAGGCGCGGGATGCCGCATTGGAGGTGTGGGAGTCCCGGCTGGCAACACCAACCGCCGGCCGGAGGACGATCGAGGCTGTTCGTCCAGTCTTCCGCCAGTGGTTAGCGAGGCGTCACGGCGTCCTAACCTTCCGCACCACGCAGGTGCTCACGGGGCATGGTTGCTTCGGGGGTTACCTGTGTCGGATCGCTGGGAGGGAGCCCGATGCCCGCTGCCACCACTGCGACGACTGCCTCGACGAGACGGCCCAGCACACGCTGGAGGTGTGCCCAGCCTGGGCGCCTCAACGTCGCGCTCTGCGTGACGTCATTGGGGACGACCTTTCCCTGCCGGCCGTAGTCAAGGCCATGGCCGGTAGCGAGACGTCGTGGGACGCGGTCTCTTCCTTCTGCGAGGCAGTGGTGCTCGAGAAGGAGGCGGCGGAACGTGCGAGGGAGGCATCAGCCGAACTCGCTATCCGCCGCAAAAGACCGGGTCGCCGGAGGGCGGCACACGACCGCCGCCTTCCGCCCTAATGAGCCAGAGGGCGGTCAGCTTGGGGAAGCTGATCTCCTACTAACCTGGCCCGAGTAGGCGCGCGCAGGTTGCTCCCGCGCGCTACTCTGAGAAGGCCGTCGAGGGTGACCACACCACCCTTGACTCCGCGACGTGCCTACAGGCTCCCGCCGCCGCGCTTCACGGAAGACTCTAGTTCCCGTGTCGAGCGGCCAATGGCGGTCGAGGAGGAGCATCGTGAGGTTTTAGTGGGTATTCGGACGGCCTACATCTGCCAGTCCGCGAGTCCCACATAACCCGCGCTCGAGTCCCCACTCGGCCGGGTATCCGTAATCGGATTTCCTCACGTTAAAAAAAAAAAAAAAAAAAAAAAAAAAAAAAAAAAAAAAAAAAGTTTGGGTAGGTTAGGTTAGGTTCCCAAGGGAGTTGCTGGTCCTCCTACTGGGCGCGTCCCCAGGTGGCGGATATGGGAAACCACTCGCTCTTGCGGGCGGGTGGACCGGGAGTTTTTCCCGGCGCGGACCAAAACCAGCGAGGCATGGGCGTGCCTTTAGTCCATTGTTATGGACACGGCCTAGGGGAGCACACCCCGACAGAAAAGCCGAAGCTGTGGATCAGCAAAAAAACAACATGTCGGTAACTCTTAATACATTCATACCGCAGGAGGGTACCAGCGAGTCTGGAGAGTCCCTCCGTGCTACGGCACGCAAGCCCCACGAATCTGCGGGGGGCAAAGACTACCGGTGTGTTGCGGGTGAGGGGCCCGAGAAGGGCGGAGTGTGTGTGGTGGCTGCAGAAGGCGGCGTCGAGGTGGTGCCTGAGAAGGGCGGAGTGGAGATTGTGCCCCAGGAGGGCGGTGTAGGTACGGTGGCCGAGCAGGGTGAAGTAGCTGTAGTGGCCAAGGAGATTGCGGCAGTGTCGGTGCCCGATAAGGGCAGAGCTGGAGTTGAGGCTTCTGTGTCTGAAAATGGAGGAATTGCGCTCAAGAGCGCTAAGATAGTTCTCGAGCGGTTGGACCTAGCGGAATGCGCATCCGTTATCAGTGGAAGGTCCCGCTCTATTTCTACAACTTCACGGGGTCGCTTCTGGGTGGCTTCGGAATCGGACGCAGAGAGCTGTATGTCGATAGGATCGATCGACCAAAGCAAGAGTACAAGAACGGAGAACAGGAAGTACCGGAAGAGACCCAGAAATAGGAACAGTAACTCTGGCTCTTCCGGAACTGAGGAGAATCCGAAAATTAAGATTACTGCGGCCCGGCGTCAAGAGCTCCGGCTTGATGCGGAGGAGGAAGTCGCTGCTATAGCGGGAATGGTGCAGAGGGCAAACTCCAGGCTCTCAGACTCCCCGGACTTGGTGAGGCCAAATCCTGATGGCCCATTGGTGCAAGACCTTCAGCACCAAGTGGAAAACAGCCTGGCCATAATAAACAAAGTCGCCAGAAGGTCAGGCAACCTTAAGGGCACTTTCACCAAAGCCCTTAAGGAGGCCGCTGGCGCTATTAACACGGTTATGGGGATATTGGCCAATAAGTCGGCGAACGAAGAAGTTATTCAGTTGCGTGCGGTGAACACCCGCTTAACTGGAGAACTTACAGAGTTGCGCAAAGAGATGGCACGTATGAGAGCCGACCTGGAGCGCTCTAGGTCCGTGAGGCGGGATCCTGAAGGGGAAGGGAGGAAGGAGGACGTGGCTAGTTCAGTGATGGTGCAGGTGAGCACATTGCTGAACACGCGGCTGGCGGCGCTGGAAGATAGGCTTCTTCCGGCTAAACCAGTACGCCCTCCTTTGGCGGCAGATAGGAAACGCCAGGCGGCCGTTTCAGAGGTAGTGGCAAAGCCTACTGTGGCAACCCTGATGGCACCCGCTAACCCAGCTCCGAAGCAGAAGCAGGCGCACACAAAGAAAAATAAGGCGTCGAAAAAAGCCCCACAAGTGACGCCACCGGAGCCACGTCCTCTGCCTCCTGCCCCGGCTCAGTTGACTGAGGGTTGGAGTGTCGTCGTCCGAAAGGGCAAATCGAAGACGGCAACAGCTCAGGCCAAGCAGAACACGCAGAAGGCGAAACCTGCCAAACGCCCAATGCTGCGTCCGCCACGGTCAGCGGCAGTGACCCTCACGTTACAGCCAGCCGCTGCACTGAAAGAGTTGTCTTATCGGGACGTCCTTACCCAGATCAAGCAGGCAGTGAAATTGGAGGATCTGGGTATTGAGGACGTCCGACTTAGGGTTGCCTCTACTGGTGCCAGGGTTCTGGAGCTACCTGGTACCAATAGTGGCGAGAAGGCGGATGCCCTCGCCCAACAACTGCGCGGGATATTGGACGCGAGTGACGTGCTGGTCGCGAGACCGGTGAAGTGTGCAGAGTTGAGGGTCAGTGGCCTAGACGACTCTGCAACTTCGGAGGAGGTTGCGCAAGCCGTAAGCCGTGTTGGTGGTTGCGACGTCGGGTCGATCAAAGTAGGAGAGATCCGGCAGGACCGCAACGGTTTGGGCACAGTGTGGGTTCGCTGCCCTATTATTGCAGCGAAAAAGGTGAGTGGGTCGCGGCTCCTTGTGGGCTTTATCTCTGCGCGGGTGCACCTGCTGCAGCAGCGTTCCCGGCTTTTTTTCCGCTGCCACGACGTTGGCCATGTGGCAGCGAAGTGCAGCAGTGCGCAGGACAGGAGCCAGCAGTGCTTCAGGTGCGGCCAAGCCGGGCACAAGCAACACCAGTGCTCGGCGGCACCTCACTGCCCGGTCTGCGAGGCGGCAGGACAGCCCGCAGACCATAAGGTGGGAAGCGCTGCATGCGCCAGGGCCGGCATCTCAAGAAAGAGGAGGGATGGCAGGAAGGGAGGGAGGGGGCCAGCGGTGCCCGAACCCAATGCCCCAGACAGGCAAGAGGAGGTGCAACACATGGAAGCCCAATAATGGCTCTCCATGTGTTGCAGGCGAACATAAACCACTGCGCCAGGGCCCAGGACTTATTGGTCCAAAGCCTGGCGCAGTGGTCTATTCAGGTGGCGGTTGTTGCGGAGCCCTACAGCGTCCCCGCACGTGATAACTGGGTCGCAGACAACACCGGGGTGGGGACTATTATCACCCAGGTAGCTGCGGGCTCCCCGCCCTTCTCACGAGTCGAGAGGGGTGCGGGATGCGTCGCGGCACTTGTCGGCGATCTAGTTGTCGTCGGTGTCTACTTTTCCCCCAATCGAACTCTTGCGGAGTTTGAAGAGTTCCTGATCCGCTTGGGGGAAATGATAGACCGACATCGTCCGGCGGAGGTGCTGGTCGCGGGGGACCTCAACGCTAAGTCGAGCGTGTGGGGCTCTGCAACGACGACTGAGCGTGGTACGACGCTCTCGGAGTGGGTAGTTGCCTCTGGTTTGTCTGTTCTCAATCGGGGGACGACCAACACCTGCGTGCGAAGGCTGGGCGGGTCCGTGGTGGACGTAACGTTCGCGAGCCCGGCCCTAGCGCGCCGTGTTCACGGTTGGCGAGTGTTGGATGATGTGGAGACTCTCTCGGACCACCTCTACATCCAATTCGAGATCTCCACTCATCCGACGGTGCCGTCAGCTGTAGGTCGCACCTCGCGAGAGGACGGACCGCGGTGGCAACTGAGGTGCCTCGACAAGGGACTTCTGGAGGAAGCTGCGATAGTGCAAACCTGGCTGCCCCAGAGCTTGGCGTCTGCAGAAGACGCCGCAAACTGGGTGCAGAGGGCAATGACGCGTATCTGTGACGCGTCAATGCCCCGTTCCGGGCGCCGCCCTCAACGGCGGCAAGTGTACTGGTGGTCGGGTGAGATCGCTCAATTGCGCAAAATCTGCATTGAGGCGAGACGCCTTTACACGCACTATCGCAGGCGGGCACGCCGGCAGCAGGAGGAGGAGGACCGGCTGTACTGCGCCTACGTCGAGGCGAAGAAAGCGCTGCAGGAGGAGATCGGTCGTGCGAAAGGCGAGGCGCACGACGAAGCTCTCGCGGGGATAGATCGGGACCCGTTCGGAACGCCGTACCGGTTGGTGCGCGGCAAGCTCCGGACTTGGGCCCCGCCTTTGACGCAGACACTCCCGCCGGATACTCTCCGAGGGGTGCTGTCGTCTCTGTTCCCGCAGCGGGCCAACTTTACACCTCCATCAATGGCCCGCCCTGCAGCGCAAGGGGAGGAGGACGAGAGCGTCGTACCAGAGGAGCTGGAGGAAGAGCTGGAGGAGGCTGTGAGGCGATCTCGGGGCAAAACCACCGCCCCAGGGCTCGACGGCATTCCCGGGCGTGTAGTTGCTTTGGCCCATGCTATTTTAGGGCCAAGCATTCGAGGGCTATTTACTGCCTGTCTGGCTCAAGCCATAATTCCACAGTGGTGGAAGACAGGCAGACTAGTCCTCATCAAGAAGGAGGGGCGCCCGGCGGAGTCAGCCTCGGCTTATAGGCCGATTGTGCTGTTGAGCGAGATCGCCAAGCTCTTCGAGAGGGTGGTAGCGAGGAGGCTACACCAGCACCTCGAGAGGACAGGTCCAAACCTCTCGGACAGCCAGTATGGCTTCCGAAGTGGACGCTCCACGGTGGATGCCATACTGCAGGTGAAGTCCCATGCGCAGGACGCAGTGGCTCAGGGCGAAGGATTCTTGGCGGTGTCTTTAGACATCGCCAACGCTTTCAACTCCATGCCCTGGCCCTGCATCAATGAGGCACTCATTTACCATCGGGTGCCTCCATACCTGCGCCGCATCATCGGGGCTTACCTCTCCGAGAGGTCTGTGACCTTTCCGGGAAGCTCCGGCTGGGGAGTTTGGGAGGTGTCGTGCGGTGTTCCACAGGGATCGGTGCTGGGTCCGATCCTCTGGAACATCGGTTACGACTGGGTGCTTAGGGGCAGCACCCTGCCGGGGGTAAAGGTCCTCTGCTACGCTGATGACACGTTGGTCTTAGCGCAGCAGAGGACCTATCGCGAGGCAGCAGTGCTCGCGACAGCTGGCGTGGCTCACGTCGTCGGGCGGATTCGGCGGCTGGGTCTGGAGGTTGCACTAGACAAGTCTGAGGCAATCTACTTCAACGCTCCGAGGAGGGCCGCTCCACCAGAGGCCCACATCGTCGTCGGCGGTGTGACGATTGGAGTGAAGAGGAGCTTGAAGTACCTCGGACTTGTCTTGGACAACAGGTGGAGCTTTCGGGACCATTTTATACGACTGGTCCCGAGGCTGTTGAAGACAGCGGGGGCCTTGGCGCGCCTTTTGCCCAACGTAAGTGGGCCGAGCGCCTCGAGCCGTCGGCTGTACACCGGAGTGGTACGATCGATGGCGCTGTACGGTGCTCCCGTATGGGCGGACGCCCTGAACCGGCAAAACGTCGCCCTGCTGCGGCGGGCGCAGATGGTGATGGCAATCAGGGTGGTACGGGTGTATTGGACCATCTCCGGAGAGGTGGCGTGTGTGCTGGCAGGAGTCCTGCCGTGGGACCTGGACGCGATTTCTCTGGCTTCGGTCTATTGCCGACGTCGAGGTCTTGCGTCCGGGGCTTCGGCAAGGTCAGCACCACAGGAGGAGGCGCAGGATGCCGCAATGAAAGAGTGGGAGTCCCAGCTGGCAGCACCAATTGCCGGCCAGAGGACGAACGAGGCGGTTCGTCCAGTTTTCCGCCAGTGGTTAGCGAGGCGTCATGGCGTCCTAACCTTCCGCACCACACAGGTTCTCTCAGGGCACGGCTGCTTTGGGAGATATCTGTGTCGGGTCGCTGGGAGGGAGCCCGACACCCGCTGCCACCACTGCGACTGCCTCGAAGAGACGGCCCAGCACACGCTGGAGGGGTGCCCAGCATGGGCGTCTCAACGTCGCGCATTGCGCGACGTCATAGGGGACGACCTTTCCCTGCCGGCCGTAGTCAAGGCCATGGCCGGCAGTGAGACGTCGTGGGACGCGGTCTCTTCCTTCGGCGAGGCAGTGGTGCTCGAGAAGGAGGCGGCGGAGCGGGCGAGGGAGGCTTCTTCCGAACTCGCCGTCCGCCGCAAAAGACCGGGTCGCCGGAGGGCGGCACACGATCGCCGCCTTCCGCCCTAATCGGCCAGAGGGCGGTCAGCTTGGGGAAGCTGATCGCCTACCAACCTGGCCCGAGTAGGCGCGCGCAGGTTGCTCCCGCGCGCTACTCAGAGCAGGCCGTCGAGGGTGGCCCACCACCCCCGACTCCGAGACGTGCCTAGCAGGCTCCCGTCGCCGAGGCTATGGACGAATCCATGGCACCCATAGCCCCGGCCTGTGACGGTCGAGGAGGAGCACCGTGAGGTTTTAGTGGGTAGTGTGGACGGCCTATATCTGCCGGTCCCTTAGTCCCACATAACCCACTCGAGTCCCCACTCGGGTGGCGTACCCGTAAAAGGGTTTCCTCACGATAAAAAAAAAAAAAAAAAAAAGGTTAGGTTAGGTTAGGTTAGGTTTTTTTTTTTTTTTTTTTTTAGGGGTTGAGGCCCAGTACTTTATTTATTATGACTAATGCCAGTCTACACTTCCGACCGCGGTCCTCGCTAAGGTATACGGGCGGCCGGGGTCAGTTGTGTAAACATGCTTGACAATAATTATTATTTATGACTTATGATAACTATTTTAGCTTTAACATTATTACTTGGCAAATTTTTAATTACAGAGCATGTACGATTACTTTTCTTAACATTAAGACACATTATTTAAAAGGACACATTTAGTTAACAACTTATTTGTAAGAAACAGGAATTTATACATCTACAGCTAATTTTGCTTATTTAGAACACAATTTTTGTAATAATACTTATAACTACATTTATATAATAGGAACAGAATGTTATTTATAATTGGACAATATTTTAGTAACTTAAAATTTTTTACGAAAGGTTTAATAATATTTTAATTATTAATCTTTCTTATTTAAGACACAATCTTAATAATAATACATATAACTTTTTTTTATATTATAACAGAATGTTAGTTATAATTGGACAATATTTTAGTAACTTAATTTTTTTTTTTTTTTTTTTTACGAAAGGATTAATAATATATTAATTATTAATCTTTCTTATTTAAGACACAATCTTAATAATAATACATATAACTTATATAATATAATATAATAATAATACATATAACTTTTTACCCTCAGGTTAATAATATATTAGCAATACTTATATATTAAAACTATATCATAGAACAGAATGTTATTTATAATTAGACAATATTTTAGTAGCTTAAAATTTTACGAATGGTTAAATTATATATTAAGTTTTACTTATAGTAGGACACAATTACAGTGATAACACTTATAACCACATTTATATAATAAAAACAAAATGTTTTTTTTTTTTTTTTTTTTTTTTAATGTATAATTTAACCAAAAGTACTGTATAAATAGGTCAGCTTATCCTTGACACAAGTATATTAATAAGAACGTTAGATATTCACAATAACTATTACTTATTACGACTCAAATTTAAATAACAATACTTTTAAATAACAATACTTTCCACGATGGAATATTAATTATAAGTTAGACAATGTTTAACAAAAATTTTCGAAAGTTATTATTATAATTTAACAAAAAATACTATATTAATAGGTCGACTTAACTTAAAAAACACATATATTAGAAAATTAAGTATTTACAACTGATTTTACTTATTTAGGACGCAAATTCAAATAACGTACTTATCGTTGCCTTTGTAAAATACAAACAGAATGTTACTTACAATTTAGGCAAATTTTAATAATAATAAAAATACCGAAAGTTTTTATAGTGTAATTTATCAAAAGGTATTAAGACTATTGAACAAATGTTTATATAACTAATTAATTAAATACTATGGTCAATTTAATATTTTAAATGGTTTGTAATTTGTATATAGGATGATGGGTCGATTAACAGTGGTTACAGTATGATTTGTAATTAAGATATTGTTGATTTTAATGTTGTATTTGAAACAGTTGAATCAATCGAAAGTTGTATTTTAGCTTGATAACATTTATATGTAGAGAGGAAAGATTATGCATTTACAGCGAGTTTTACTTATTTGAGAGCGCAATTACAAATATAAATACTTATAATTACATTTATATAATATATCAGACTGTTGAAAAGACTATTGAACAAATGTTTATATAACTAATTAATTAGATACTATGGTCAATTTTATATTTTAGATGGTTTGTAATTTGTATATAGGATGATGGATCGATTAACAGTGGTTACAGTATGATTTGTAATTAAGATATTGTTGATTTTAATGTTGTATTTGAAACAGTTGAATCAATCGAAAGTTGTATTTTAGCTTGATAACATTTATATGTAGAGAGGAAAGATTATGCATTTACAGCGAGTTTTACTTATTTGAGGGCGCAATTACAAATATAAATACTTATAATTACATTTATATAATATATCAGACTGTTATTTATAATTTAGACAATATTTAGTATATTAACAAAGTTTAGTGCTGGAATCTAACAAGAGTACTGTGTAAGCAGGTCAACTTACCGTTAAATTAAGTACCGTAATCGATTTTACATTTTAATTGGTTTGTCATATATTGAATGGTGGGACAATTTACAGAGGTGGCAGTGTGATTGGTGTTTAAATTACTATTGGTTTTTGTGTTGTACTTGGAACAATTGAAACAAACGGGAGTTGTATTATTGCTAACGTTGGGACAATCCGCGACTTGGTGGGTTACGTCGGAACAGTGCGAACAAGGCCTACAGTCAGACCCACAGTTTTTACTAATGTGCCCGAACTGTAGACACTTGTAGCATTGAATGAACGGGGAAAAATCCCCCACATAAACTTGCTGATGGTCAGCATTAAGCCTTCCCAGGTTTATTGCCTCCCGCCACACCGCAGGGCTTACAATGAAAACAGCGTTATACAAGTTTTGATTCTTGTTATTATTTCTTCTAAATCTAAGTTTAAAGTCTTCTGGTTTAGTAATTAATTGACTAATCGTAGGATTTTGTTGTGTAACAATAGCTGGCAGCTCCTCAAGGGGGATGTCTTTAGAGACACCCTTAAAAATTATCATGGGAAGAATCTTTTTAGCTGGCTCGGCAGAAATGATTGTGGATTCTTTAGTTTATTTAGTGTATCCAGGCATTGGGATTCGTTCAGAAATTCAACCCTTACTTTATTATTTGAAATGGCCTTGACGCGGGTAGGGGCATAATTCTTCTCTCTGAAGGAGATGCTTTTCTTAAATTTAGTTATTGTCTTTTCTGTATTATCTGCCATTTCTGTAGGAGATATAATAATGGCGGGCTTGTACTGGGATTTAGGGGACTTATCGACTGTTGGGGTTTTATTTGAAGCGATTTGTGCATAAGTTGGGCTAGTATTTGAATTGATTTCTGTTTTTAATTCCGTTTTAAGTTTATCGATCTCGTCCCTCACAGCGGAAATGATGTCCTCCTTCAGAACAGTGCTGTCAACAACAGCAGGTGTAGTAGCCGGTGGTATATCTAGTGGTGGATCACGGTTAGCTGACTCAAGATGGGATTCTAAGAAGATATCAGCGGCTAAGCTGATTTCCTCTGCGGCTTCTATAATGAATCTTTTGTTGATTGATGTTACGCTTTTATTTTCATTAATTGCTTTAATTATTTGTCTGGCAAGAGTGTCGACAACACTATGCAAAGAGGGGAAATCTGTTACTGTGTTGGCTTGAACCGGTAAAGGTTTCCGTTGAAATTTATCTGATTTGGCTGGTTTAGTTTTTCTTTTAGCTTGGGACACTTCTACATTTTGAAATTCGTTTAAATCTGCTTCTAGTTCTCTATCTGAGGACATCTCTAAAATGAGGGGGGAGTCAGGGATACAGACATTAACGCTACCCACAGTATCGTCAACCGACGTTGACGGTACCGCCTCTGCATCTCTCTCGCCCTCCTGTTGACGGGTCTTCGGGGGCGTTCTTATCATTATTATTTTAATATATACTTATAGAAGATAAATATGTAACAGTTTGTATAAACTACGACCAACTTATGCTTACACAATAACTGACAACCTAATAGATACACAGACAATAGAACTAATAAAAATTTACAAAAAAAAAATTATTTAAAACTGCAATTAAAGTGTATACTGTTTTCTGTAATTTACTTTTCCTAAAAGCGGGACAAAGGGGAAGAAATGTTTGCGAATATAAAAATCAACAATAGTTAACAATTTAGATAACAACGCTAATAATTAAACAATAGAATTTTAAAATTTATTTAAGAAAAGAATTTGAACTGTATACATTTTATGTACAAAAGGTATCATAAGACGTTTCTAAAAACGGAACAAAGAGAAGTAATGTGGGCTAATATAAAAATCCACAATAGCTAACAATTTAACTAACTGCACTAATAAAGCAATAGAAATTTTAAAATTTTAAGAGACAAAAAAAATCGGAACAAAGAAAAGAATTGTATGCGAGTATAAAGATCAACAATAGTTAAAAATTTTACTAGCAGCACTAGTAATAAAACAATAGAAATTTTAAAATATATTTGAAAACAAACGAAAGCGGAACAAAGAGAAAGAATGTATGCGAAAGTAAAAATCCCCAATAGTTAACAATTTAACTGACAATACTAACAATAAAGCAATAGAAATTTTAACGTTTATTTAAGACAAAATTTAAATTGTATACTTTTTGTGTACAAAAGGTATCATAAAGCGTTTCTGTAGATCGTGGGAAGTTGAGGATGGCGCAATAGCCTATTGTTATTACTACACGTTTAGGATGACGCAACAATCTTATGATGTTACTAAGCTGTGGGGAATGGTTTTGATGTGGTTATTATTTTGTTTATTATTGTTTTGTTAATATCTGGATATTTCCTACAATAAAATAGTAAAAATAAGAGTTGGGTAGAGAGGTGTTGTTTTTATTATAGAATATTACACTGTTCTTAATTTAATTCGTTTTCGTGAAAACCGCTTTGAAATCCGCTTATTACTTCCTGAGATATTGAATTTAATTTAAATTTTGAATTTTCGGTACAATTTACGTAATTTGAAAGTCAACTTTTTTATTTTTGAACGAATTTTAGCAGAATTTTTGTAAATAAAACTGTAAGGTACTAAAATAAAACCTACAAAATATGGGCCAGATCTAAAGTGAAGAAAGGAAGATTTCACCCTAGTAACAAAATTTCTATAGAGCGTGGGAAGTTAAGAATGACGCAATAGTTGTATGATATTGCTACAAGTTGAGAATGACGCAACAATCTTATGTTATTACTAAGCTGCAAGGGATAATTTTGATATAAAATATTATTTTGTTGTATTATGTGTTATATATTACCAAACCAATATCTAGATTATTTACCAATAATTAATAAAAAAAACGGGGTTAGGGGGTACGAGGGGGGCGGGGGTTTAAAGTAGGGATTGTTTTTATTATATAATATTATACTGTACTTAATTTAATACGTTTACTTGAAAACCGCTTTAAGATACGTTTATTACTACTTGAGATATCGAATTTAATTAAATTTTTTGAATTTTTGCACTATACGCAATGCTATGTAAGCTACTCTGAAATTATCTAAGTGTGGAAATGATATTTTTTAAGGTCTAAAAATTTTTTATGATTGATCTCCACGTTTCAAGTGCTAGGGAGCAATTTTGGTAATTTCCAAAAAAGGGGGGGAGATGGGGGGGGTGGTTTTTAGAAAAGTGTACAAGCTAAAATTTAAAGTATTTATGTGAAAACCAGGTTAAAATTGGATTATTACTTGCTAAGAAAATGAATTTAAACGAGTTTTTGAAATTTATCTACATTTCACGTGTTTACAAACTGAAAATGACTTTTTCGTTTATAGTCGGATGTTGCCTAAATTTTGCTAGAATGCTATACTAATAATAAAAATATGTTCTGCCAAAAATGGAATTAATTAAACAATTGCAAGTGTATTAAATAACTAAATTAAATTTAATGAAAATAAACACCTATATTTGACAAGTACTCTTGTGAGTGACAATGCCAATAACTTGAAAACTACTGTGTGAAAAAATTTGAAATTTTGTATAATTATTCTTTATAAGTTACTCTATTAATACAAACAATAAAAATAATATGTCATCACTGAAGTTTTCCTGAAATTAACTCTTAAAGTTTAAAGTCACAAGTTTTTTAAAATGTTTTTAGTTTTTCTTCTATAACTTCTGAACTATTAATTATATTATAAAATACCTTATATATTTTACAACTGGAAGATCCAAATCGTCGATTGGTGTACGTGTGGACTCTCTCCGACTCTCCGTTTGGAAACGAGCCGATCGCGTGATTTTCAAAAATCGCCAATATCTTCCAAAATATTAATTGAAAAAATCCCAAATTTTGCAGGAATGTAGAGGGTATTGTGTTGCATTAAAATATATTATAAAAAAGGGGGGTCATCGATCTTAAAATCGAGCCGCACGCGAAAAACAAAATTTTTAGTCGCACTTTTTAACACTTTTGCACAAAAACGTCAATTTTTCAGGAAATAACAATCCAATTTTTATTTAAAAACTATTTATATGTATACGAACTATTCAACTTTCACTACGTTCAATATTAAAACAATAGAACAACATTTGCTATTTTTTAGTTATTTAAAACTGAGTTTGCGTCCATTCCACTACTATGTTAGTCAGTTTTTCACAATTTTTCAGCACTTTCACTTAACTGAGTTTCACAAAATTTCACAGGTATGTAGCTGAAGCTAGCGCGTTTCTTTTGATACCACTTTTAAATTTTTATAACTTAAGAAACCGAAGTTATGAATTTTTATAACATAATTTGTTGTAATTTGGCCCGGAGAGCAACTGTTTAACCGCGGACGCGTGCGTACGCTACGGCTGCTCGATTCGGACTCGGTTAGGTTAGGTTAGGTTAGGTTAGGTTAGGTTAGGTTAGGTTAGGTTAGGTTAGGTTAGGTTAGGTTAGGTTAGGTTAGGTTAGGTTAGGTTAGGTTAGGTTCCCAAGGGAGTTGCTGGTCCTCCTACTGGGCGCGTCCCCAGGTGGCGGATAGGGGAAACCACTCGCTCTCGCGGGCGAGTGGACCGGGAGTTATTCCCGGCGCGGACCAAAACCAGCAAGGCATGGGCGTGCCTTTAGTCCATCGTTATGGACACGGCCTAGGGGAGCACACCCCGATAGAAAAGCCGAAGCTGTGGATCAGCAACCAAACAACATGTCGGTATACCAGAATATTAACTTACCGCAGGAGGGTACCAGCGAGTCTGGAGAGTCCCTCCGTGCTTCGGCACGCAAGCCCCACGAATCTGCGGGGGGCGAAGACTACCGGTGTGTTGCGGGGGAAGGGCCCGAGAAGGGCGGAGTAGAGGGAGGGCCTGGAAGGGGCGGAGAGTTGGTTGTGCCCGAGGTGGGCGTAGTAGAGAATGTGCCTGTAGTAGGCGGAGAGTTAGTTGTGCCTGAAGTAGGCGGTGTACTTGGAGGAGGATTGCCTCAGCTAAATCTAGGGGCGTTAAAAGAGGCGACAGTAGTGCTAGAGAGATGTGATTCTGTTGTGGGGGCTTCGACTTTGCGCAGTGGTTTGCGGTCGAGGCGAGAGTCTCTCTCGTCAGGCACAAAGTTCTGGGGTGTGGACTCAGACACGGAGAGTTTTGCGTCAGTCGGGTCACAAAGATCAATGGCAAGGGCGCCGTATTTAAAAGATAGGAGAAAACGGCCCCGCAATCCTAGTGACCAGTCAGGTTCTTCTGGAGATGGAGAGCTTGATAGACCAGCGCCGAAAGTTGCCGCCAGCAAGAAAGGCAAACGACGGTCAACAACATCTGGCCAACGGGTAGGTCTGGCAGAGACGAAGGGGAGCGCCCGAATACAGGAGGTACAATTGAGGGCGACAGAAGAGCTGTCTGAAGAAGTAGTGGGCGTTCGCAGCAGGGCTAACTCCAGCCTCTCGAATATGTCCCTGCTTTCGGAAGTCGAACCAGAGGAGACGAGTCTGGCGTCTGACCTTAAAGGTCAGGTTGCTGACAGCCTGGCCATAATCCAGAAAGTCGCTACCAGGTCTGGTAACCTGAAGGGTACATTTACCAAGGCCCTGAAGGAAGCGACCAGAGCAATCGCGATCGCAGTGGATGTTCTAGTCCAGCGCACGGCGACCGAGGAAGTAGCGCAACTGCGCAATCACAATGCTCGTCTTCAAAACGAGCTAAGTGAGATGCGTAAGGAAATGAGTGCATTGCGAAAGGAGATAAACTGTGATCGGCAACTGCAAGAAAGTCCGGCCCAAAGACGCGGATCGGGAAAGTCACAATCTGTTGACTCAGATGAGGTAATGCGAAAAATCATGATACAGGTCGGCACCATGGTTAGCACCCGTCTTGAGGCCATCGAGGAGAGACTCTTGCCGGCGAAGAGATTGCGTCCGCCACTAGCGTCCGACAGGCTGCTTGTCGAGGCTGCATCAGCACTGGAGTCGAGTCAGAAGGGGGTGACCACGCTTATGGCCCCTGCCAACCCTGCCTCCACGAAAGGAAAGAAGCCCAAGCAAGACAAGGGCAAGAATAAGGGTAGTAAGCGGCCAGCTCCGCTAGCAGTAGATATCTCTTCGCCGAAGCCTCTGCCACCGGCTCCGACTAACACGTCTGAGGGATGGAGCATCGTTGCGAAGAAAAAAACCAAAAAGAAGGCGGTTACCCAACAGCAACAGCAGAGGACGGGACCAAAAACAAAGAAAGTTCCGAAACTTCGACTACCTCGGTCGGCTGCGATAGTGCTGAAGCTGCAGCCTGCAGCTACGGAGAATAACGTCACGTACGCTCAAGTGCTTACCCAGCTCAAAGAGAAAGTAAGTCTTGGGGACTTGGGCATAAACGACGTTCGGTTTCGAGTAGCTGCAACCGGCAGTAGAGTGCTGGAGCTCCCGGGTACCAGTAGCGGCGAAAAGGCGGACGCTCTGGCGCAGCAATTGCGTGGAGTCTTGGACGCTACACTAGTCCGTGTGACGAGGCCAGCTATGTGTGCGGAGATGCGTATAAGTGGCCTCGACGACTCAGTGACGTCAGAAGAGGTGGCGGCGGCTGTGAGCCGAGCAGGTGGCTGCGAGGCTGAAGCCGTTAAAGTAGGCGAAGTCCGCAAGGACTGGAATGGTATGGGTACCGCGTGGGTCCGCTGCCCTGTCCTGGCAGCGAAGAAAGTCAGCCGTGGAAGGCTTTTGGTGGGCTTTGTGTCTGCGCGTGTCCAACTGCTGCAACCTCGAGTGCGGCGATGCTTCCGCTGTCATGAAGTGGGGCACATGGCAGCGAATTGTAGTTGCGAGGTGGACAGAAGCAGTCTCTGTTTTAGATGCGGACTACCTGGGCATAAGAAAGACCGATGCTCCCCTCAGCCCCCCCCCCCGGTGTGTGCGGCGGCGCAGAGGCCGGCGACGCATATGATAGGAAGTGCAGCGTGTGCAAAATTGTCAGCCCAATCAAAGGGGAAAGCAAAAAGAGGTGGTAGAGTTGTAGCTAGACCGTCAGTACAAGCTCCATCTGAAGCCCCTGCGCAGGGTGAGGAGCTGCAGCACATGGAGCAACAATAATGGCGCTTCAGTTGCTGCAGGCGAACATCAACCACTGTGCCAGGGCCCAGGACTTATTGGTCCAAAGCCTGGCGCAGCGGTCGATACAAGTGGCGGTTGTTGCGGAGCCGTACAGCGTGCCCGTGCGGGATAACTGGGTCGCGGACAACACCGGGGTGGTGTCTATTATCACCCAGGTAGCTGCGGGCTCTCCGCCTTTCTCACGAGTCGAGAGGGGAGCGGGATGCGTCGCGGCACTTGTCGGCGACCTAGTTGTCGTTGGTGTTTACTTTTCCCCTAATCGAACTCTTGCAGAGTTCGAAGAGTTTTTAATTCGATTGGGGGAAATGGTAGAACGGCATCGCCCGGCGGAGGTGTTGGTAGCGGGCGACCTCAACGCCAAATCCAGCGTGTGGGGCTCCGCAATAACGGATGTGCGTGGTGTGACACTGTCGGAGTGGGTAATTGCCACCGGTTTGTCCGTCCTCAACCGGGGGACGACGAACACGTGTGTGCGAAGGCTGGGCGGGTCCGTCGTGGACGTAACGTTTGCGACCCCGGCCCTAGCGCGTCGTGTTCGGGGTTGGCGAGTGCTGGATGATGTGGAGACTCTCTCGGACCACCTCTACATCCAATACGAGATCTCCACACATCCGGCGGCGCCGCCAGCCCCCAGTCCAACCTCGCGAGAGTACGGACCGCGGTGGCAATTGGGTCGTCTCGACAGACAACTGCTGGAGGAAGCAGCGATAGTGGAAGCCTGGCTGCCCCAGAGCTTGGCGTCTGCAGAAGACGCCGCCACCTGGGTGCAGGGGGCGTTGACGCGTATCTGTGACGCGTCGATTCCCCGTTCCGGGCGTCGCCCTCAGCGGCGACAAGTGTACTGGTGGTCGTGGGAGATCGCACAACTGCGTAACACCTGCGTTGGTGCGAGACGCCAGTACAGCCACTATCGAAGACGGGTACAGAAGGTGCAGGAGGAGGAAGACCGACTGTACCAGGTCTATGTCGAGGCGAGGACGCAGCTGCAGGAGGCAATCGGTCGTGCGAAGGGCGAGTCGCACGATCGAATGATTGCGGGGATAGACCAAGACCCGTACGGGACGCCTTACCGGATGGTGATCGGTAGGCTACGGGCTTGGGCTCCACCACTGACGCAGACGCTCCGACCGGATATTCTCCGAGGGGTGCTGTCGTCGCTATTCCCGCAGCGGGCCAACTTTTTACCACCTCCTATGGCCCGCCCTGCAGCGCGAGAGGAGGAGGACAGTGTCGCACCACCGGTGGAGGAGGAGGAGCTCGAAGAAGCTATTCGCCGATCTCGGCACAAGAGCACCGCCCCTGGCCTGGATGGCATCCCCGGCCGGGCGCTAACTCTGGCCCTGAACACCATGGGGCCCAGAGTGCGAGGGCTATTCACTGCCTGTCTGGCTCAAGCCATAATTCCACAGCGGTGGAAGACAGGCAGGTTAGTCCTCATTAAGAAGGAGGGGCGTCCGGCGGATTCAGCCTCCGCCTATAGGCCTATCGTGCTCTTGAGCGAGATCGCCAAGCTCTTCGAGCGAGTTGTAGCGAGGAGGCTACAACGCCACTTGGAGGGGACAGGTCCGGACCTCTCGGACCTGCAGTATGGCTTCCGCAGTGGGCGTTCGACGGTGGATGCCATACTCGAGGTGAAGTCCCATGCGCAGGACGCGGTTGCCCGGGGTGACGGGATTTTGGCGGTGTCTTTAGACATCGCCAACGCTTTTAACTCCCTGCCCTGGCCCTGCATTAAGGAGGCACTTTTATATCATCGTGTGCCTCCATACCTGTGCCGCGTCATCGGGGCTTACTTGTCCGGGAGGTCCGTGATCTTTCCAGCTCCTGGTGGATGGGAGGAGTACGTGGTGTCATCCGGTGTTCCACAAGGATCGGTACTGGGACCCATCCTCTGGAACAT
>CM032397.1:17563799-17568799 GCA_019049475.1 Eueides isabella | reverse complement strand
CAGCATCACTCTCGTGCACTTTGCCACTACCACTATAGGGTCACTCTCCGGTGTTTTAAATTTTGGTGGCTGGTCTCCTCGCTCCTCAGTTTCGATCAGTCCAACAAAGCCTTTGGTGTTATTATATGCTGCCATGTACTCTCCCGACATTCTCCCTTGTATAACTTGGGAGCGGTCGTTGTCGTAAATAGCAGCATCGCCTTCATCTAGTTCCACCTCCAGTAGCTTTTTATTGCCCCTCCGGTAGGTCTGCATGATCTTCTTGCACATGGCCAGGTTTACCTCTCGGGTCGCCTTGGTGATGGCCAGGAACTCGATGTAAGCGTTTGTGGCGTGTTCTCGTGGGTTGTTGGCTGGTATGAGTTCGGGTGTCAGTATTTTTGCTCCTCCGGGTCTTGTTAGGCCTCCGCGGTTTCTTTCCTGGGCTTGTGGTTTCCCGGTCCCAAAGAAGGTTTTGACCGCCTTCTCCTGCCTTTCTGTTTCGCCCGATGAGGATGGACTCATTTGAGGACGAGGTATGCTGGTTTTTGGGGTGAGCGCTCTTAGGACGGTCGTCGCTAATGCCATCGCTTGAGTGTTCTTGGGTGTTGTTGATTTCAGGAAGACTGGGGCTGCTTTTTGGTCTGCTAGCTTTTGCTGAAGTGCCTCGGAACCGCTTAACCGGGGTATAGTGGTGTTGGTCCCTTCGGGGGGGGGATTTGGGTGGTTTCTGGCTTTCAAGAAGCTCAGATTCTCCCCTCTGTCTTCGTAGACAATGATGTCGTGCCGAAGAGAGGCCTTGAGGTAGCCGTGATAGTCTGCTACTCCTCCCTTATCTGGACCTAGCTTCGTCACATCCACGCTGATTATCCTTGGGGTACCTCCACTTGTCTCTTCTCCCACTCTCAGGAACAACGAGTTCACTTGTGCAAATGGTGACTTTCCCTCCCATTCAAAAACTGCTATCGCTTTGTCTCGCATTCGCAGTAGTCGGTAGGGGGGGTCGTCTCCTGTGCACACAGTTAGAGCACTGATTTTATTGCTCTTGATTCTCGTTGAATTAGTATTTCCTTGAGTAGAAGTGCGAGACCCGGTGATACTTCGAGCTGTCCGGTTCCTCACTGCGGCAAAAGCAAATTCCGAGCCGTTCCTCTATGTCACTCATAAAGAGGGCTATGTTCCTTACTTTCAGTCCTGCCGCCCCGTGGGCGGCTCTGTCGTCTATGATTTGTGTAAAGTTACTTTTGGTGGGTTGTATTGGTGGAGTTGGTTGGGGCCCTCTTCTGAGTAACAATGGTAGGTTCTTGGACACGGCTCGGACCTTCTGCCCTATCGATCTCCAGACTCCTTGTGATGTTACTGCAGAGGGATTTGGTGTAGATTCGGATAGTGTTGATGTTTGCGGAGCTGATATAGTGGGTGTCGGTGTGTGTTGAAATTGTTGAGTTGTTATTTGTGGCAGGTGGTATTGGTGATTGTTGTGGTGGCGGTGGTGTTGATGGTGGTGCTTGTGTCTGTCCTTGTGGGGCTTGTGGTGAGGCGGACGAGCTGTTTCCTTTGGCGACCTTTGTAGCAACGCTTCTTGCGAAAGTGAGAAAAGGAGATCTGGTGGCTTCATTTTCCATGATGGTGTGGAGCATCTGCTGGTTTAGCTGAAGTCTTAGAAGACATTCCAGCGTCATTCTTTCGAAGCCAAATCTCGGGCATTCCAGGATTACATGGAGTGCCGTTTCCTCACATACGGGGTCGCAGATGCACGAGGGACTGTCTTTCAGATGGAATCTATTCAGGTAGGCCGCGAATCCTCCGTGACCGGTCAGTACCTGGGTGTCAGTAGGCGTGAGTATGTTCTTCCTTACCAGTTTGTACGCCTCTTTTATGTTTGGTAGGAAGATTTTGGTAACTGACCCGGTCTGGGAGTTGTCGTACCTGGCCTGCCACTTGTTGACTGAGTCCTCGCGCAGACGTCTCCTGACATATGATATGGGTACCTTATCATAGTCTGGTGCCGTCTTTTTAGTCGTTGCTGCTTTTTTCGCCAATTCGTCCGCTCTTTCGTTGCCTGGTGTTCCAACGTGGCTCTCAGCCAGAAGAAAACGCACGTTCCTGCCTTCCTCTTCGGTTTGTTGTATGCATTTTTTCATTTCCAGGGCCAAGGGTGAGTCACGAAGGGGCTCTCAGAAGGTCTAGCGAAGATCTTGAGTCGCTTAGGATGTTGATTGAGCTCTGCTTCGATTTCATCGCCATCTTTATGGCCCTGTATAGTGCATACATTTCCGCTTGGAAGACGGTGTTGTGCGGCTCTAGGCGAAATGTGGAGTACCTTTTTTCCCTGCCCTGGTCCCACCACGATAAGGCAGCACTACTTTTCCTTCAATTTTGCTGCCATCGGTAAATATTAGGGGACCGGCTATGCGATGTTCGTCAATGGATGTTGGGTCAAGGTTCTCCAAGCGCACATACTCTGTGTTTTGAGTTGCGATGGGTGGGGGTTCTGTTGTGGCCCCAGTCTGCGCTCTATTTCGCGTCCTGGTGGTAAGAGATCCACGCTGTGGCCTTTTTTGATCTTGTACATGCTAGCTGTTTCTGGATCCGAAGGTCTAGTGGGAGAAGGCCCGAGAGGACTAGTGCCGACGTCAGAGATACCGTTCTGTACGCTTTGCAGATTTTTTGGGCGAAGCCTCTTTGCAGCGAGTCTAGTTGATTTCTTATCTTTCAACTTCTCGGCTGCTGAGGACCATGCACTTGCCGCGTAAAGAACGATGGGCTCTATCATCGCCACGTATATAGGTTCTGATGATCTTCTCCGTTAAGACCCCAGGTGACCCTCTGCGGCGCATGCTAACTGCTTGTATATGTCCGCTGCTTTTCTGCAGACTGCAGACACGTGCTCGTTGAAGGTCAGTTTGGAGTCCACTATGAGTCCCAGCAGTTTGATCTGTGATACAAGGTTCAGCTGAGTGCCGGACATATGTATTACCGGGGTTTCAAACTTAAGCTTCTTGGTCAGTAGCATTGCATTGGTTTTATGCGCTGCGAAGCGTAGTTTGTTTTCCGAACCCCACTTTGAACGGCGTCCAAGGTGCTTTCAGCTGACCTTTCCAACTCGCTGGTGTGATGACTTGAAAATATAAGAACCACGTCGTCCGCGTAGGCCTGACAGTATACTCCCAGAGTTTCCATCTTGCGCAAGAGTGAATCAAGGATTAGGTTCCAGAAGGTCGGCCCATCCGATAGATCCTTGTACGCAGCCCTTCGTGGTTTCCTCTCACTTGTAGCCCTTGCGTAGTTGACTGTCACTCTTCGGTCCTGCAGATATGATATCACTAGTTTGTAAAGTTCTTTGGACAGTGTTTTCGCGCTAGTTGGTGTTTGATTGCCGGCCACCATGCGTTGTCGAAGGCGCCCTCTATGTCCAGTGAGATCATCAGTACAATATTTTTTTGTTTGATCTCGCTTTTGATGTGATTTAAAAGGTCATAGAGAGCGTCCTCGGTCCCTTTCTGTGGCATAATACCGTACTGGCTGGTGTGGAGAGTTGGTAGGAGGTGCCATTGCAGTCTACCCATCATGAGTTTTTCTACGTCTTTCCCAAGATCGATAGAAGTCCTATGGGGCGATAAGACTTTGGGTTAGTGTAGTCTTCCTTACCTGGTTTGCGGAGGATGCAAACGTGGGCAATTTTCCATTGCTTGGGAAGTACGACAGCGTCAGGCATTTGTTCGCCAGTGCCATGAATACCTCCCTGTCGCAATTTATTGCCGCGTTGCATATGTCGGATGTCAGACCGTCAGGACCCGGTGCCTTCTTCGGATTTTGGCTGGAAAGTACCATTTCCAATTCCGGGTCTGTAAAGGGAGGGTCGTCTTCCGACAGTTCTTCTGTCTCCGCTGGGGTCTGCCATCGGTTAGTTGTCGGACACGCTTTTGAAGTTCGGTATCAGTGTCAACACAGTCGTCCGGGTAAAGGTTTTTGCTAAGAGATCGGCGACTGTTCAGGCGATAATGTTTCGCCCGCTGTCCCTCTTAAAAGCATGTCCTCTTGTCTCTTTCGACGTGTTCCTGACAACTCTATTGACACTGTCCAGACGCTTTCGCGGTCCTGCGACGTGCAGAACTCCTTCCAGCTCTGCGTGGCTGCCTCGGTCGCTCTTTGTGGTATAAGGTTTTAGCCAGTACGTATTGGTCGATCGTGAATTGCCTTCTCCAGGGTGCAGCGTTCTTATCCGGCGTTTTCTTCCGTAGCACGTCCCTTTGCAGGTGGTTTAACGTGGTTGACCACCAGGGCGGCCTTGGGTCGCCTTTCCACGCTTTCGTCTTTGGTATCGCGCTTTTACACGCTCCGTGGATGATGGATGTGTAGATGTTCAACACCTCATCAAGTTCCTCCGGCTTCGAGACATTCGAGATTCGGTCTCTGGAGATGTTGTGTTTGGCAAGTGCGGCCCTGAAGTTGGTGGTGAAGTCCGACCATTTGCCTTCTTCGTGTTGTATATGCGCGTAGAGATTGGCTTTAATGATTCCAGTGGTCTCTCTAGGCGCAGTGCGAAGGTTATGGCGTTGTGGTCTGATGTTATCAGACTTCTTTCCACTTTCCAGTTCTCCGTTCTGCCAAGTAGAGATTGACTCGTTAGAGTCACGTCCACACAACTCTTAAACAGTTTTCCTCCTCTGTATGTCTCAAAAGTTGGCGTGTGACCTGTGTTTATTATGTGGAGGCCCATTTCTGTTGCGAAAAGCGTGGTACTCTTCTCCGCGGTGATTTTGGAGACGCTGCCCCACCAGGGCTCCAGGCGTTCACGTCCCCTGCCACGATGATGTTGTTAGTCGGGATTTTTGTCGGTGGCGACCTTTATTGTTTTAAATATGGGTGCATGTCTTCGTCGCACTCTAGGTAGACGGACAGAATTCCTAGCAACAGGTTTCCAGCTGGAAGGTGGATAGCGGCCACATTCGGTTACAAATCTGGGGTCGTGAATAATCCGAGGTTACTCCCGAAGATTATAATAGCCGCCTTTATGG